>NNCF01127278.1:323641-339501 GCA_002313205.1 Laupala kohalensis
CCGACGACAAAAATGATTGAAATAATTATTTAGGGCGACCACTGGAGATTAATTAATTCGACAATAACTACCGTATATTGTGTTAAAATGCAAATGAATACGAAAGAATCAAGAAAATCGAATTGTAAAATGATGTAATAATTCTATGAAATTATGACGACGAAAACTTTGGTGCAACAATGGGGCAGGATTTAAAAAAGTAAATAAACAAACCGACAACTAAATGATAGAAATAATAATTTCGGACGACAAATGCAAATAAATTAATTCGACAATAACTAAGGCAATATTATGTTAAATTGTAATGAATAACTACAAAAAGATCACGAAACAAATGGTAAAATATTGGAATAATTGTATTTACGACGACGAAACTTGAGAAGTGCAACAATAGAGTACGTTATTTTTAAGTTAATAATGATGTAATAGTTTATGCACCAGACAATCTAAATACAGCAAAATAATTAATTTTTATGCACTAAGAAGTTAAATTTATGATTCCGTTTGTACTTACGTAAACCTTATCACACCCTTGAATGAAGCACTTGAAAACAATATGAATTTATATATGGTCCGTTGGGTTTGAAAACCTTAGGAAATGTTTTTAGTGTTTTTTTACTTAACACTCACACAGAACAAAGAATTTTACACTACAATGAAAGTTAGACACTAAATACAACTACTGAATCACAAAAAACTCGAAAAAATAAAATAATTAGAAAGATTAAACTGAAAAACAGAGAGAGCTCATTCACAACCGCAGCTAATGCCAGGAGTAGGCTAGCTATTCTCGTATAAACGAGAAACGCTAGAAAACGTTAAAGAATACATATATTTAGGAGTAACCATCTGCATGAACGTAACTTGGACGAGACATATGGAGAAAGCTCGACGAAAAGGCAAATACATTTTAAGTACAATAACAAAATCAAAAATTGCAATTTCTGAAATTGCACCAAGACTCATGGATAAAATGTTTCAGTCTCTACTCATCCCGGGAATTGCGTACGGAGCGGAAATATGGGGCACGGGGAATAACGATATTTTAAACTCGCTTCAAACGAAATATCTTAAAATGGTAACGGGCATTGCTCAATGCACAGCAAACAGTGGCATTTTATGGGAATTTGGGTTGCTTCCCATTGAACTAACTCTACAATTAAGAGCAATTAAATATTGGCTTTCGATAAGGGCAGGTACCAGGAACCCACTTGTAACTCAGTCTTACCATTGTAATACAGAAGGAAAATGGGACAGGCAAATTAAAAATTTAATTCATAAAGCAGGAATCACTTGTGTGAGTCAGAATAGTCCATCGTTAAACGACCTAAAAGATATTAAGAGAAAACTCCAAAACTTATACCGTCGTGAAATAGAAACTAACAGACTGGAAAATAGGTCACTTATCGTGCAAATCTTAGGAGCTGGACAATGGGGCAGAAAACCATACATTGACTGTCTCAAATCAAAAGATCGATCGGGTTACGGATGGTTTCGCGTAGGAGGGTGGAAATTAAGAAAACTGAGGGGGGATCGAGACTCTATTTGCCCACTTTGCGGGGATCAAAATGAAGATTGGATTCACATTTTACTAACATACTTGAAAACAGATCAAAAACGAACTTTTATCCAAGTTAGTGCATTCCAAAATTATCACATTAACGTAGATTTAGCCATTGCGATAATGTGGGACAATAGAGTATCTGTAGTGCAGTCCCTGGGTCAGTTCCTAAGCTATGTGAGGGACATGAGAGAAAGAGTAATATGCGCTGAAACCACTGATTCAAATGAACCGTGATTCTGCCGCTTCGTCTTTTTCTTTTGTTTCAGGCGGAGACATGTTGAGAAGACAAGGCATTATGTCAATTATATGTTGTTGTTGTTTTTTTAGTATTGTAAATAATTGAATTTTATTTTAATCTTTATTTCTATGGCAAAACTGGTATATTTTACATTATAATTTATTTCTCTTATTTAATTATCTTTTGTAAATATGTTTATATTAATTGTATATATTCGTGTCCTGACCGTTGGTTTCCCGTTGTTCCCAACGGTGCTCATTTAATCGGTAGTTGCAGCATACTTAAAAGATATTTTACAACTAAATAAAACAATATTAAAGATGCACTAAAGGATGCTAAATAATAATAATAATAATAAAAATAATAATAATAATAATACGATACAAATCACTAGTAAATAAAATTACAATCATTTTAAGTTCAAAACAAAGATTTCCAAAAATTAAAACTGCAACTATGCGTTCAATGAGAGTGAATACCAGGGCATTGTATGCACAGCCCACGGCTCTACTTACGGGCAATTTTACAGGCGTACAGGCAACAAAAAGCCTCGCCACACATTTGTACATAAATAATATTTGTAAATAAAGCACCCTATTGAAAAAAATACAATACGTAAGAACGATAGCGGTGGTCTAGTCTTCGCTACCATGATTCCTCTAAGCGGTAGAGCGTGGGTTCTAACCCTGCTCGGCCGAATAAGGTGAGGTTTCCACTCTCCTTCCCAATTCCCATTCCCTAAGTCGAACGTGTAGGTGGAAGAGCAGGCCTCATGGCCTGACCGTCACCGAAAGGCATAAAATAAAAAAATAAGTATTGTAAATAAATTACGTGCTGTATTTGAAATTGAATATTATAACGTTGTATAGAATTAGGGCGCTGCCGAAAATGATTAATAAATCAAGGAAACCGCTAGTCATTTTAAGACCGGGATTTTCGGTATTTTTTTTACTGTTAAGGTATGTAGATGTCAACAGCCCGCAGCCATCTTTTCCATGTATAAAAAGCGTTGTTCTGTTCACGGTTTGGAAGAAACTGTGTCCAAAATTATGCTAAGCTTTGCATAAACATTAAAATTGGCGTAACTTCAAATTTGACGAAATACATACTGCATCGCCATCCTCGTAGCTAACAGTAGGATACTGAATAACACTATTTAACAAAAACAGTACTTCATTTGAGCCGATTTGATTTATTCTTCAGATTTATATATTCACACATACACACTTCACAGATACATTTTATCATAATAATTCTCTAATATCGCATAGGATATATGGAACTGTCAATGAACAAAGTGATGCAAAAGACACCATTTTGACAACCCCTCCCCGTTGTATCGCACCTTTTACTCCCCCCGAAAATTGCGGATTGCTAGATTAACCTCCCCGTTCTCCGTAAAGAAAAGGTTTTGTTGCTTTTCGGAAAATGGTGAGAAAAATTTTAATACACTGCACTGGCTTGACTGTTCGTTACTAATTGCTCTCATTGTGCGATTAACTACGTGGATTACAGTGACAAACTTACAGGTTAAAATCACCCTATAAAACTTGATGGTTCGTAACACCAGAGCTAATACTCCCTTATGGATGACCCCTAATAACCAAAATCGGTTAACACAATTTACAGAGACGAGGACGCCTGAAAATTGTATTAAGTGCTTAAATTATTTGGTATTTTTTCCTTAAATTGAAATTCACTGTTTATTTCGTAAATGTATAATGTTAATAATGAGCACAACAGTGTTAAGGAAGGACAATCAGTGCCCAAAGCAATGCAACCAGTCTTGATCTATCGTGCTTACCTTCCTTGAATTCTCTAAAAGGCTTAGATCCTTTGCGCACTCTTGGAATTCATGCATTTGCATAAATCCGTAGTTTGGTCCTTACGACTGCTGGAACCTCCAGTAACAGAGCAGATAAGATACTCTTTCATCTGCTTTTTGACATCTAATTAGAGAAGCGATTGTCGTTGCGATTTTGTACTGATTTTCTCCTGATTGACTAATTATTCTAATTGCCCAATGGGGTAAATTTTAACTTATATTAAGCAGTTGTTGTGATCATCTTTGATTGTTGCTTTCCTGAACAGGTTTCCCAAGAACCTTCGTGCTTGCTCGATCTAGTCACGAAATTCTCCAGGGACAATTCATATCAGTTCGAATACATTACTTGGGGTTATGGCATCTTGAGGGTTTCGAGGGATTACGGGACTAATATTGATTTGATCTAACTTCCTTCATGTGCATGTTAAGTTACTTGACGTTCAGTATAGTGATACACCTACCATGGCAGTGTTTATCCCAACATTCCCTTTTCCTGACGAATATGCAGGCGTGCCCACCCCCCGTAAACCTTATGACGCCCCCCCAAAAAAATTTTTTTTTGTAACATCCACGCTTCTCCACTTTTTGTTTGTTAATATTTTTATATTTAATACTAAATATAATAAATTAGATACATAAATAATAATACAATAAATAAAAATTCAATAAACAATAAATGCAAATACAATAAATAATAAATGCAAATACAATAAATAATAAATGCAAATACAATAAATAATGATTAAAATGCAATAAATTAGATAACTTCTATATTCATAAAACTAAAGAAAAATTAAATAAGATTAAAAAGTATATTTAGGTGAGAAATTATAATTTTCAGTGACTAAAAATGAGAAATATGGTAGAATAGTGAGTTTAAATGTTAAAAATTTTGAAGTTACCGTACTCAGATTGCATATTTATTCACACAAAATTTGAATACACAAGCATTGGATTCACATTTCAACGTCATGTCTTACATTTCATTTTTTTTTTCGGGATGAACACGTGAGCTGCGTGTTCTCTTCTTTACTTGTACATTAAAAAAAGTGCGATAAGAGTGAGTCAATCAGCTGTTTCACAATTGCATTACTCCATATTTGAAGACACTTGTATTTGTTCTGATCTTGTATTATACGTATGACTAAGAAAAGACACAAACTATGAAAAATATATATTTTAAAAACTATAAAAAACTCTAAATATATAGAATAATTTATAGGTTGTAAAACATCCGAAGGCTACTGGCTACCTCCCTCACTCTGCCACCACCCCCTCGTTCCGAGACTTCTTGAACCAGAGATGCTCTCTGACGTGTCAGCTTTCACTCACACCAATATCGTCACCCTTGATGGCCGAAATGATTCGCCAACTGGATAATTTTTATTGCAAGCTATATTTTACCACTGAGGAAAAAGACAAAAAAACTAGTTTAATTTTCAATTCTTGGGGCCATCAATATACAATGCTTGAAAATGGTTGTTGTTTGGTATCATTTTTCTCATAATTTTGTACAGAATCCGTAGTAAAGCTATTTTTTTGTCTTATGCTTCAATGGCAAAAATTAATTGGAATGAGAATTATCCAGTAGTGAATCATTCCGGTCGCCAAGGGTAAAGATGTGGGTGTTAGTGAAAAGTGATGCGCCAGGGTCAAGACGTCTCGGAACGAAGAATTGGTGACAGATCGAGGAAGGTACCCCGCCGCCTTCCAATATTTTACAATCAATAGAATAAATAAGTTTACTCCGACCGAGATCACGCACATCAAACTAAAGCACTAGAACGCTGAAACGTCTGTGCCGTAGATAGTTAGCAGTCTAGAAAACAAAGCATTTCATTCAACGAGATAGTGTATTAGCATACAAGGCAAGTTACGGAGGGAGGTGTAAGTTCGCGCGAATGCAATGAGTCTTCCCGTTTTCCAATTCACACAATTGACCTCTCTGCCCTTATCCCACGCTCGCGTCTGCTTCTTCAGCGATAGTTCCCAATTCTGTGTAATTTCTTACGATTTAACTATCCGTTTCAAACATATGAATTTAAATTATTTATCTTCTTGAAAAGTTTCTATACGACATACTTATGAATGAAAATGACATTTTTAAAAAAGAATTTTAATCTTTAAATAACAAACATTTTTGAATCCACTCCAAATTTTAATTTTTCGACCCCCACCCGAAATGTCTAATGACTCAGTTTGCCCTCTGAACCCCCCTGCACACCTCTCTGTGAGCACCCCTGCAATACGACAACCAATTCTGCTCGAGAGGCAGTGGCATATGCTCCTGCTCCAGTTGCTAAGCTAGTTTTAGGGTCCAATTCTCTTAATTCTTAAAACACATTTAAAATATTATTTATATATTTATTTACTTACTTGTTCCCCTTCACTGCGATTACAGTTTGAAACAGTGAATTTTCCCCTTTGCTTTCTTTAGTATAATTTTGTCGGTATTCATGTATTGTGATACAGAATGTAGTTTTCTTATGTAACAACGGAATTCTATAAGGTGATAGATCATGTTAACGTTTATGTCTATATAACGTTTATAAAGAAGTTAACTCTATCAGTTTCACCATCGGTTATGAATGAGACATACTTTTCCCTCAAGTTAATAATGAGCAGTGCGTCAAAACGAAAGCGGAGAGGCGTATTTGTGATGAGTTGCAATGAAGAATTTTTCTAATCATGGCTGAGGGAGACAAAGAACAAACAGTACAAAAAATCTTATACTCAAAGTCATCTTACTTTGGCTTGAGAAATTCAACAAGAAAAAAAAGTTATGAACGGAAACACACTGTGTTTATTGTATTTTAGTCGCAGTAATTTACTTTATTGTCCTTAACGTGGTCATATGCAGTTTGTAACAGTTCTCTTGACAATAAACTATTTATATATTTATTTATTTATTGTCAGTCTAATTGGCTCGATGTTGGTATAGAACCTGTACTCAACGTAGCCAACGCTTTTACTTCGCCATCGTCCATAAGAGTAATGATAAGACTACCTCGCGTTCTGTTGGCAAGACATTCGAACTTGAATCCATTGCCAACCTCGGATACCAATTCAATTCACTTGCTCTTGTGGCGCTATTCGGTACTTCTTGCATGGAGCGTGTGGAACGAATATTACCTTGTGTCTTTGATGTTGTGTTATTTACTTGTATTTATTTACAGCAAATAGTCGCTTTTGTGACTACTATTAACATTTATTTGGATATTACTTAAATTCTTTGTGACCACTCTTTTCCTGAAATTTTTCTAGCAAGATGTAGCGGGACGCTTTAACCTCTCATTATCAGCTGATGAGAATGTCAATGTTGAGCGCTGCCTGCACGCGAGTGAGTTTCAAAGATTTGTTTCGTGGAGGTTGGCAATTTGTTTTAGGCGGCCATATTGAATAATTTTATGCAAAGTGTCGTGACTATGAGTATAGTTTAGTTCCGGGTTAAAGATTAGTCGTCATTTTTATTTGAATAATTACACCGGGACGGGTAGTAGCGCATTGGAAGTAAATGTTCAACAATTATCATGCTCAAGTTTCCGAGCAACACATGAATATGTCATTACGTCATCAAGGAACAAATTCTGTCACGTACGCGACTCCTCTCATCACCATCAGATACAGTTTGAAAATATGATCTTCCGCACAGTGATTCACAAACAAGTCAATAAGTTTCGTATTTTCTTTAAATTTTCACAACTGTCTGGACAAAACAATACCTTTAAGTTAATTTCAGAGGCTTAAAAAATTCACAATAACATACTCGTTATTATTTAAGTTACACACTAAACGGTTTTTCTGATGTTCAGTTACATAATACTACTTCATACAATACTAGTACTATACTATACCATACTACAGCAATGTTACAATCCATTTTTAACAATAAAGTTTAGATATTTATTTAAATATTCGTGTGTTCGACTGAAAACTTAGCTTTTTTGTGTGTTTAGTATTAAATTTGTGTGTAAGAAAACGTAACTTTTTGACTGATTCAACATTTAGAATATTCTCCTATCTGTTAACGGTTAACTAACTCCCGTTAAATTTTCAACAACAAACTAAGCTTTACCTACTAACGATGTAACGGCTAACGAAGACAAAATTCAGATTAACTTTGCCCACCTGTGGGTATCATTACAAAAATGTGCAACACTGATGACCCAAAGGCATATGTTCCCCGGTCATCGCAACTAAACTCTAAAGAGTACTCGTAATATTCAATATTTGTTACTAATTGTAATATTTAATCCAAACAATAGTATATTGAATTAAATAAATAATATTATTGAGTTTTCAGCACTTTAGGTCACACAGAAACTACCAATTGAACAATTTTTCTTAAGCTTTGGAGAAAAATAGAAAAATTATATTTTGGTAATAAAAGTGACCTTATAAACGAGGTTTCTTTGTACTACTCAAACATTCGAAGTCCTTCAAGAAATTATATTAAAACTTGAAAATAAAGATTCTGCTCCTCTCGTAGCGCGATTTCTCATCCAGATCCATTCGACGAGGGCTGGGTGCCGACCGATAGAGCGCGCGGCAAAAAACGCGAGTCACCCACCCACCGAGAGAGATAGCAGTAGCCAGCAAGCAGCAGCAGCAGCAGCAGCAGCAGCCGCCTCCGCGGCCGAGTTCGGCCGATTGCGTCCGAGTGTTCGTCGCCCAGCGAGCACCTCCCGGCGCACAGCTGCGATGCAGAGGTGGCTGTTGTCACCACACTTGCTCAGGAGCGCTCATTGGCGTGACGTCACTGACGAGGAGACTCGATGGCTCACGCGCTCCTCGTCTCTCGGGGTCTTCGGCGAGGCGCCTTCCTCTGTCCTCGGCGACGCAATGATCGCGTCGCGCTAACAAAAACCAAGACCTACCGTCCGCTCACAGGAGATTATTCAAAATACTTCGACTAATCGGTAATCGATAAATTAATTTGAGATTCCGATGAATCCAATAACCGGTTAGTGTTTCAGGGTGACTTCAATTTATCGCGAAAACAGGTCTTGTGGTTAGAATTAATAGTGTTAAAATGAAATAATTTTTTCAGCATTATTAATACCTCTAAAATATTTATTACGGACATAAGGAAATACATATATTAAAAATAATTTTTTCTACAAATTATTCAACGTGTTCCCTACCCAGCATGGAAGCTCTACAACCAGAATCGCTATACATTGTTTTACGTGGAATCGTAATGCTGATAACGGATAATTACTACTTAATAATAATTTTGAATAAATGAAGTCTTACGATCTACTGTTGTTTCTATTTTCACACGTTTACCCTAATTAAAGGAAAAAAGAAATATTTTAAATAAATATAAATAAACAAAAACAAAAAAAATAATAATTGGACCAAATAGTCGTAAAGTTTAATCGATAAATAAAATATTCGGTCTGAACCGAATCAATAGTTTCGCGATTAATATCATGGAATATGTGTTAATTGCGATTAAATCTCCTATTCTTAGTCCCCTGTTCAAAAGATAGCAAGGACCTTAGGTAGATCTGACATTGTATTATTATATATCCTAAATATATCACCGAAAGATGACACAGAAATAACGGCATCAGGAATGTCCACAGTTCTACTATTGAAGAACCATTTCTTCTGAATTTCTTGATCACGTGTTTTTCTGGACAATAAATTGTTAAATTTTCACATTTCTCTTTGTATATTCTGTTCAGTCTTAATCTTTGAGTCTCATAAAACCTTTGAATTCGATTACGAGTTGATATCAATTTAATTATGGTTGTAGACGTCAATTTCTTTTAACTTCAAACTTCGATCTGAAAGCAATTAATTCTTCGTGGAAAATGGCGATATATTCCCGAGTGAGCGTCATCGCCGGGCATGTGCTGTCAGGGCCAACGTACTGAGGGACTCTCTTCAAATTTGAACAGTTTCGTTCACTTCACACCGCAATGTGAATCTCAGACAGCGCACGATATTCATTACTGAACACTGTGCGTGTGGGTGAGTTAAGCACCTGTGTCTGACGTGTGGGAGCGATTGTGTCTCAAATGTTAAGCTTCAAAATTGCACCTTTATTTTTTTTAAATTAATTTATTTCATTTTTATGCGAATGCGTGAAGTAACTTTTCTTACTACATACTTAATGAATGTTGGTGACTTATTGTCGAGAAAATATTCCTAATGAAATATATATTATAATAATAAAATTGTGTTTGTCGATACATCTCATCTAAACGAAGATGTTTTAAAATTTTCATCACTATTCACTTGTTGGCTTAGTTTTAAAAACATAAAAATAAATAAAATATGCAACCTTTTGAAATTTTCATTCCGACAAGTAAAAATGATCCTCCTCTTCGAAAAATATTATTTTTTATTTATTTATTGCTATATGGACTGGTTCAGGCTGAGGCCTGCTCTTCCCCCAAACCATTATTTTGGATGAGAGAATGGGGCAAGAGGGATGTTCGGGTGCCGGGAAACTTATGGTACCGTTCCGACATTATAGTGGGTGAGGGAAACCCTAGCTGAAAACCTCTTCTAGTTCGTTCGGTTCAGTAGTGAATAAA
This sequence comes from Laupala kohalensis, assembly GCA_002313205.1. Lineage (NCBI taxonomy): Eukaryota > Metazoa > Arthropoda > Insecta > Orthoptera > Trigonidiidae > Laupala > Laupala kohalensis. Next base: position 333,820 of record NNCF01127278.1, read on the forward strand.
ACCTGTATTCTCCCACTCAGCGGGAAGTTTAGATACACTACGGCCATTAACGTGTTGTATCCGTCAAAGCATCTAGTGTCAAGTACCGCCCGAAATGTTTCATGTGGTATTTTGAACAATTCCCTATCCAGCGGCGAAGAATTTTCATACCGTTACGAAGTAAAATTTTTAATTATTTAACTTTAAATTACTATGGGAGAAACTTCCTCGGGCTTACGTTTTTTTTTATATTCTTGCAAAAGTACCAGCTTAACAAAGCGAAAGAAAAGTACCAAAACATAGCAAATGAACATAGGAATGCAATGATGTAAAGATTTTCATGCATTTAAAAGAAGATTTCACTAAAATCTGAGGAAAATACTGTTATAACGGAAATGGCAGCCGCATCACAAAAGCGACCCTTGTCCAAGAAAGAGTCAAACGACAATCTACATTTATGATCAAATTTTAAAATTGCAAAATAGTCCTCATCCAATACTAAAAATCAGGAGAATGAATTATTCATTAATTGGATTTACTGTGGAGAATATCTCCGAGTTTTGTGGGCAGTTGGCAACTTGACTTCAGTCAACGTGGATAAAATACCTTAAGTTGCGTCATTTGTGGTAAATATCATAAAACTAATTATGTTAATGTAAAATATAGATACTCCAAGTTTATATGTCCTTTTGAATCATTAGGTACTTTTCTTGACACTCTGAAGTTTAAGCCCCGCTCACCCATTCCCGTCTCCTGCAGGGGAGATAGAACACGTGGTTTGACGGTTCCATGAAACGATGTTCATGAGAAAAGAGTATAAAGCTATTTTTTGAGAATGAAACTTTTGTTTAGTATAGGTAGTTGTAAAACAAACAATTTATTTTTCCAAAAAAAATCCCACATTGAGACGCGATTTTAAAAATCTTTAATTTGTACTGCGTCTCAACATTCTACTTAAGCTAAGTGATAATTTAAATTCAAGTAAAAAAGTAATTTAAGAATGTCAAATTCCCTGACGCAGAAAAGAGTATATGACCGATATACTAAAATAAGTTTTTCTTTTTGTATAATTCAATTCAGCCTTTTCTTTTTCTTCATAGGAAATAAAATAATCTCACATAATACTGTAAATATTTATGACTTCGGTTTTTTGTTTGCAAGGCAATTTTGAACAGTAAAAATATTTTAATGATAAATACATTGTAAATTCGATTTTATTCCTCGTTTGCTTAGTACGCAATCTTTATTAAGTCCTCTTAGCGTTGTAAAAGTAACTCAGTATCGTCATGTCGTATGTAAATATTATATCACAATTTCCACGAGAACATAGAAAAAGAAGGGAAGAAGAAGAGGAAGAAGAGAATGAGAGGATAGCAGGAGATGAAAGTTATGAGGAAAAATTACTCCAGTGAATTGTTTTGGGAAACATGCTGAAACAGTACAACTTAAATTGTAATTTCTTTAGCTCCTTAAATCTTTGTTAAATGCCATAAGCAACGAATGAAAGACGAAAAAGTGTATCAAAAAAATGCAAATAAGCATTGCCAATGGCATTACATTTTACAACTCAAGAATGAAACATTACGTACCATCTCTTCCAGCATTTCATTCATATCCTTAATCGTATGTCCCATCTGAACCTTGGTAGAGAAAAATTCCTTCGAAATGATCGCCAATACTTTTGGAACTCGAGCAGCCATGTCCGCCAACACATCTGAAAATGGCAAAATGTGGGTAAGAATAAGATTTTTAACATCGATTAAATGATATCAGACATTCGTCAAAATGATGCTCATGGTTGGTTAGGTTGATTATTGAGAAGCGGGGTTCCAAATACTCAATTGACGTTGAAGAATGTTTACAACCACACAAAAATATATTTAATGTGGTTGTCAAAATTACTACATCATAAAGGCAGCGGGAAACATTCATCAAATTTGCAGGGTGGGTAATTCAAGCTTGGATATGCAAATGGGGACATGCGCGCTAATAGGATGGGAGTAATGCCAACCACTGTCTGGATAGAAGGGAAGATGGTTCGACGGGTTTCCAAGCCATGATCATAAAGCCACGTAACATACCAGAGTCAGGAATTTGGCTCATTTGCAGGACGACGTGTGTGTGCACGGACAGGATGACGACGTATGCAATGCTACGTACTATCCGCTCGGTGACCATTGTTGCAGCGTCCATTTGACGGCGCAGAAGAGAAGATGTGCCTATAATGGCGCATTGAATGTGGTCCATGGAATCGCGCCACGTTTTTACCAAGTGAATCTTGACTGCATACAGTGACATCAGGGACGTGCCAATGTGTGGAGACATGAGGAGGATGTACGTCGCCAGCTCACATTCGTCTTCGCCGTACGGTGCCGAAACTACTCCTGATGTGTGGTGCCAAGAGGTAAACATCTCGATCATCTTCGTTTGTCCCCCTAAACGGTGATATGTGCAGTTGTCGTGTGAAGGCCGGTGTCTGCTTCATTTCTCCGACATCCGTGATGCCACCTTTCCACGATGCAGTGTGCACGACTCTTGCCTTGACGAACACTCCAGATCAATCACCCAATGAGTGAACCTGATGATGGGGAGTTGAAACGGGCAAACCATCACTCTCCAGACTAGATGAAATCCAGCATAGGTTGTACATGGTCGAAGTCACATGGAGTGATGTATTCTTTTGTCATTACAAGCTGTGTTGGGCTCGCTGCCTCTCCGGATCCGTGTTACTGGACTAATTTTTGCGTACTTTGTACCTCCACATTACCTGAAAATTGAATTACGTCTACTCCCACCCCAATGAAAATAAGCGGTCGATTTATTTCGTTGTATAAGATGAATGGGATTAAGAGAAGCCGTAATGAGAGGTGAATAGTTATGCGTATGCTCCAAGCCAAACCGGGCTAGCGCCATATAGGTTGAGAATAACTGAAAATTAAAATTAATTAATACATATTCAATTATTAATCTCACAATTATATAGTAACTATGTAATAATCAATTGTATAATCTCCCCTCTCCGAGGTCACACTCCTTCACCTCGATGCATTTAATGCTAACTCCATAACAAAGCATTTATGTGTGTGCTTATTTCGTATAGTCATCCATAGTAGGTACAAAATGTATAGTTAACTAATTTGTATCCTCACGTCAACAGCTTTATTATTACTGGTCCAAATAATGTGAAAGTGGTTTCCTGGATAGCATGAGGATACATTTTGGTTACGTAAGCTACAGGAATGCAATGGATGACGTATTACTTAATTTCATTCATGTTTTGTTTCTGGGATACTGCAGTATTTATGTAACACTTAAAGATCAGAATCATGTCAGAAACGTTGCAAGTGAAATACAATTATTTGTCTAAAAAGAGTCGTAAAAGCTTATAATTTAATACATCGAGTCATTCAGTGTACAACATGACTGTCACCGAATCCAGAGGCAATAGAAATGTTTCACAGAATGCAAAGACAGACGTTTCTTGGAAAGGGTATTGCGTAATACGTAATGTCAATCCGTGCAAAACACAAGCACAGAGATATGAAAACCAGAAAGGTATCAGTCATTTATTCTATGTATAAAGGTCAAGTCTTAGCCGTACATAAACATCCCGATATGGAGATTTAATTTCACTGGTTTATTTTAAATATATATATATATATATATATATATNTGTGTGTAATCCACATTCCATTATGTTTTTTTCTGTATCTGATAAATTCATTGTTTAATTTTTTTGCTTAAAAAATAAGCAGGTTAAATATATATTACATAGTTTTATCTTTAAATTAATGGTTCATAATTTAGAATAAAGAAAGAAACTAATTCAATGAAATATTATACTATATTATGATCACGTATACAACTAACTTAATATTACAATGGGTTCTTTTTACAATTTAACATGAAATATATATCATCAGTTACAAGGAATAAAATGTTGAAATGATTTCTGCTGAACTTCGATCTAAATGTTACGAAATAGAAATCAAAATTCTACACTAATAACGAAATACATTTGTTATTTCCCTTGGCGTAACTGCAACTACCGTAGCTATAATTAAAACTGCGACTGAAATAGCATTTAAGGATGTGCGACTTTATTCTTGAAATCCCCTATTACTTACTATGAATCAGTTCCAGAATTTCAAAACAAAATCAAAATCCATTAATATGTTATTACAACCTCTGACAATGCTCATGCAAATCAGAATACTTCATCATATTAACTACCGTCACATGTTTTCTGAAGGCAACATGTACAAAAATATTCTGGTAGTTGGTAAATGTTCTCTGCAAGAATAACTAACACCAACCTATCCCCCCCCCAAAAAAAAAAACTGTGAGTAATGCTCGATAGCAGACAAGAAAAGACATAAGAAAGTATACATGTAACATAAAAAAAGAAATTCCTTAAGAACTCAAAAGATATAAAGTATCAAATGCACTTTGATGTAACTTTATATACAATGAGTTCAAAACACTTAGGAATAATTGGAACTATGTTTTGAATGAAAGAAATGTTTAAAAAAAGAGTTGAAATGTTTTAAAAATGAACGCTTACTAAGTCGTAAAGAACGCAAGCGAATCTTCATTGATGAAGAAAAAACTGTAATTGCTTCTCTTCTTGTGTAAGACAGTCAATTTTTACAACAAAACAATGTATTATGTTTCACATTGAAATAAAATAACTGAAATTAATGGAAATGATGTCGAGTTTAATATAACGGGGAATGTACGCGCGCTTGAGTTTCAAAAAGTGAAATGCGTCTCTTATATTAATTAAATATCACAGTCAGATCTTATTATTAAAATTAGCCTTAGTCGAATTTTAAGAAATTTCCTTGTTAGGTGGCAAGTTTTTTGTAATTTAACAGATTTCTTCATATCTGGAAGTACTTTCTAGTTGTTATTATTATTATTATTATTATTATTATTATTATTATTATTATTATTATTATTGATATTATTACTATCGATTTTTAGAGAAATCTTCTAGAAGGTGCGAAATGAAATTGACTTGGTTTATAGTTTTCGTACATAATACACCATATACATATCATAGTAAATAAATCCTATATTAAAGAGGACATTTGCTTAACGTGGGTAAAAAAATCTAGCGTGCATTACTGAGAAATTGTTTTGGTGTGGCGGACGACTCAATCGCCACTCAAATCCCTGGATTGCCATGGACTGTGAGTACTATACCCTGGTGTTTACCCTTAATGAATTGTGCAGTTGCTTTTTAAAGTTGTTCACGAATATTCAATTGTAAGATAACCGGAAGATCATGTAAAAATGGAATATTTGACAGAATGACACGGTGGAAGTGAACATAGCGAGAAACGAGAATAAAATGACGCTGGCAAAGAATTATTGCCACGAATATTCGCCACTGATAGAAAAACTGTAAATCAGATATTCAGCCAACCTAATCTTCTCTTGACGATACTTCCGAATTATTTAGAGCTAAACCGGATTACATCTGAAATCGATCTCCCTCAACTACAGTTCTCAGAATTCGCATGCTCTTAGTACAAATTACTATGAAATTTACAATTTATCTTACAAATCATTGTACTCGTCTAAGCAAATAAAATTTGTCCGAAACTTCTATGACGGTGCTCATCATTGCACAAAAGGGTATCCCCCAGGATAAGGAACCCAAATGTGCCCCCCAACCAAATGACATTGTCCCTTTGT
>NNCF01127278.1:354033-370721 GCA_002313205.1 Laupala kohalensis
TCTTCCATATAATTCGGAATAATGGAAGTCCTCAGTAATGTACACACGGGAGAGGTTATGCAATAAAATGAATCAACTCCCTCACAAGTTTTCATGTTCAAGATAATTAAACTAGAGCAACATTTTTGTAATGGAATTTTGGTAACAGTTTCTACCTCGTTTGGTAAGAAGAACATATAATCAAACTTCACTATGTGTTGCACGAAGATGCAAGATTTCGGATATTTTTGCGCGTATTTGTGTGTGGGGGGCGATACACTTTGGCTTATCTAAGACGCATTGAAAATATATAACCTGTACTGTAATTTAATTGTAGACCTCCGTTCTTATTAATTTTTCAGTATTTTCAAAATTACAATAGTTGATTGTGTTTCAAGTATATAATTTACGAAGTGGATGAATAAAAATGGTTGAGTGTCATAAAATGATGTAGAAACTATCAATTGTTTACTTGAGCTGAGTAAATCGCGAAATTTGCCTTTGAAGCGGTGTTATATGTGTGATTGAAGTGCGACTCCCGTGACCCTGCGACTCCTCTTCACGGCCCCATGGGAACCTCCTCCCCCCCCCCCACGATGCCATCCAGTGACCATGGCAACAAACTCCCACGTCCGCGAACCTCTTTCTCAGTGCATCTCCTGTTATCGAGCGCGCGCTTTCCGTTCCGATCCGTGGCATTGCAAATGCGACGTTGCCGCTGTCCTAGCATCCCCGTGCTCCCTAGCCGCCCTGATCTATGCATTGCGGACAAACGCACCTTCGCCAGGCGCATGGGCTCCGAGTGTTGCTGCGACTGATTGCGCGCCCGCGCTTGCCCGCCGACGCACGGCCATCCGCGCGCGCGTCTCTCGAGATGGATGGCGCTTCAACACCTGCCCGGGATATCGCTGCCCGCCGAGCGAGATGAAACAAATATTTTTGTTTTCAGAACAATGAAAAATTGCGGAGTCGTTGGATTGGGTCCCGCGGTTAAGGTATTCTAATCCTCTTGCCACCCTTCCCAGAAGGGTATAGTTGGTTTGGGTTGCGCGGTCATCTCCTTAATTACTTTGCCCCTTGAAGAGGGTGACACAACCCCATCTCTGAGACAAACTGGCTTTGCTGATTTTCGCAAATGAAGACCATGCAGAGTCGAACAAGCGTGTCTTTGACGAAGAATTCATCAAACCTCAAAAACAAGTATCCTTATTTAATATATTGATTTTATTTGAATATATATTTATTTGAATGCGTGTCTTTTTCTCTAATAATCACTGTGTTCATGTTGATTTTAAAGACATTCAGAAAAAGTAGAGGCTGAACGTTATTTTCCGACTTCATTATAATACACTCCAAACATACTAATTGATTAAATTGAATAGTTAAATATTTATTTCGTTAAGCATATGTCCCAGAATAATTGAAATTTTTATATAACTCTCAAATCATTGAACTGCACAGAAAATGCACATACCATGTACAGAAATGTTCCACCTCCCCACCCCCAGCGTGGGACACAATTGAGCCATGCTCTTCTGACAAGGGAAAACAGAAGGGGCGCTAGAGAGGGAAAGTTGACCACGTGACTCAACTATACCCTTCTAGCGAGGAAAAACTGTTAAGGGACGCAAGCAAACGGAAAGTTGACCGCAGGACCAATTGATCGTCACCCTAAAAATTGTCACGCGTGATGTGATGAAGTGGAAGGGCACATGGAGGGGGGGGGGCAGAACTTACTAGCTCCCTCTCTGCCTTTTGGAAGAATTGTGTATGAGAACATATGTTGTGTCAAAAGAAAATTACTAATCTAGTGTCACCACATGCATCGACGCTCGGGGAGAGACATCTTCCTTTCCCCCCTTTTTGTACCACAATTAATGATTAATTAATCCAAATGCGTGTATTGGCGTCAATCGAATGGCTTTATCCTAAGCATCGTGGTTTTCAACAAAAAACGGAGTCATCCAGAACAGATTAGAATTGTTTTCCGAGTAACGACCTCTTTCGAGCAAAAACTAGTAGCACGGGTTTGAAGTATATGAAATATGAAAAGCGAGGGAAGATGTAAATTGTTAAAACGTACTTGAAAGATACACAGTAGAAACTAACGATTTGTCGAGCAGTTCATCTTTCACTGACGAAGGGAGGAACATTCACGCCTACTTGTTTCCCTTGTTGACGCAATTATTATAATACCTGTTTTAGTATTGTAAGGCTGTATTTAGTTCGAGAGTGTAAGTGCGTGTGCCCTTTCTATTAATAAACAATTTTTGAGTTTTCGATTCAGCGATATACGTTTTAAAACTGATGGCAAAACATTTCGTCGCCGCGTATTTCCACTATATTACGAAGAGCATGTCAAGTTTTCCTCATCAATTGCGTCGTATTCGAACAGTTACGTCTTCTACCAAGTTCTCACTTAAATTTAAGAAATTTTCGGTAAATTTAAATGCTCCAAAATGTTTCTTAAAGTTTACGTGACTAGAACCTACTTCTTTAAGCATAATTATATAGAAACAAAATAGGAAAGGAAAATAAGGTCGACGTTATTGGGTTTCTTACATTTCTATTACAATAATAAACTGAGCCAGGACAAATGAATAATTTTTGTACTCATTTAGAGCGGACCTGTGGTAAACCTGGAACTTGCAATTCGATGGTACTGACCACTGTTTCATCGTGTATTATCACGGTTACTTGAAGATAAATTAAATATTGTTCATCTCTTTAGTTTCCTACTTCTCTGACGAAATTCAGCAGTAAAACCATTAATGAAAAATTCTCAATTTGAAATGCTAGTAAACTAAATTGTGTTGAGAGCTAAAATGAGAAGTCAAATTAGTCACACTTGTTAAATCACTTCATATAGTATTTTTACATGAATGTAAAGGGTAAAAGCGAAATGTGACGTTGACGATAAGGTCAAATTGTACATGATTTCAAAGCAAACCGCCCGATTTCTTCAATTTCTGTAAATTAGTAATTAACAGTAGGTCTATTGCTTTTGTGAATCAGGGATGGTATACTGCATTATACATTTCAAGAGAATTGATAGGCGATTTTTCTTTCTTGCTGGACGAGGTAAGAGACAGATAAGCGTTGAAAGTTCAAACCCTCTGAGGCTCGATGACACTGGGCGAGTTTACTCACTACAAGCCATCGAGTTTAGAAGCAAGTGAGTCAGTGAGTGACGATGACACACAAAACTTCTCTCTCGCTCAGAAGCCACCTAACTAGCGAGTTTGAACTTGCGTCTTGAAACTCCCATATACTCTGTATACGGCAGTCGTAGACGGAAGCGCCACTCAAAGGCCATACTAGTAACACAAAACATGCGCGCGAAAAACGAAATATCACTTAATTAATATAAAATATATCAAGTACCTATTCAAAAATATTAAAAACCATATTGTTTGTTTAAGTTTTATATTATCAATTTGGAATTATCTTTTTATTTTTATAGATTATGCAGAAATCTGGGGATATGTCTAAAGGAAATTCTTTATTGCCATGGTTATTCATTACCTTAAACTACTGTGTAATTTTTTCAAACAATTTTGTATATTCATTGCACACACCATTAATGAGATAATATATTCATATACTGCTACATGTTGCATTTGATAACATCGTATATAAATGAAACCTGTATTCATGTCTATGAAGATAAATAATTAGTTTCGTCCGCAATCTACTCCCGTCGACATTTTGTCGACACTAAAACCAGGAACCGCCAAAATAATCGCAGCTAGTTCATTAGCAACCACAGTGACACATGGCGAGTTGACTCGCTAACAAGCCGCCAGCGAGAAGCGAGTAAAGAAGCCCGGCTTCCAACTTTACTCGCAGTTTTTTTACAAGCTGGTAGTTACCGAGTGACGCGCTGACACTGAGCGAGTTTACACGCTGCGAATTGGTGAGGAAACTCGCTCAGTGTCATCGAGCCGTAAGTCCTGGTGCACAGTGGCGGCTCTAGACCGCTTATTCGGGGAGGATTTTTGTTTAAAAATTATGGTTTATAACACATTTTATAAATGTTGCCTATAAATAAAATGCAACAAATAAATAATTGACAAATAACAATCTGGTATTATTATTAACAATAACAATAATTAAAGTTATTAATATGATATTATTAATTTTATTAATCTGGTATTATTAATTGTATCAATATGGTATTATTAATAACAATACCAATTTATTATTAATAACAATAAAAATTATAATTAATAACAATTATTAATCTGGCTACACTTTTACAAAGTATGCTATTTATTAACTTCAATTTTATCTGTTAAGAGTTCAGGTTCAATGGGGGGGAGGGTATAGCCACCTAGCCGCCCCCCCCCCCCATAGATCCGCCACTGGGTGCACACATCTGTTTTCTGAAGATGGGTCGGTCGTCGACGTTAACCTTGACGACCTCTTGAGCGAAGTAGGCGACGAAAAAGGCACAACCATCATTGTGCGGACATATCACTGTCGGGCATTTCTAGAAACGCGTGGCGAAGAGGGTCGCTTTGGGCACAATGCGTTTTATGACGGGAAGTGGCCCCGGTGGAGGTGGTTATGTTGGCTGAGAGCGTCATCGTACAAGGCGTGATCTGGGCAGGATTTCAGGGATTAATCGGTTTGCGACAAGTCTCTATTACTTCAGATTAGGTGGTACACACGAACCTACGTTGCGGTCGCTTTAATCTTTGTCATACTTCACATTTACGAGCATTTTCCTCCAGCTCCGGGAAGTCGAAAGACGACAGAATCCGTTCCCAGAGTACATCGGGATCTATTGAGCGGTGCACACATCCATTCCGACGATGCAGCGCGAGAAAACGGATGGACGTCAGACATCGAAATACAACCTCGAGAGTTCGCGGAGAATAGGGTTCCTCAACTTGACCTTTACACAAGGAGGGATGTAACAAGACAATACCAGCCACTTAAGACCGGTGGTAGTATTGTCGCTCATCACCAAGTCATCTCGGGTTCGATTCCCGATGGGGTCAAAAAACTTGTAGCTTTTCACATTAATGCCCCAGTTCATATAGCTGTGACTACTGAAAAGCAAACCTTCCGTCCTCTATCCATCTCCTCCTATTATCAATAACTCTGTTACTAACTACTTCTACTAACCCCTCCACGTTTGCCAAGTTGTTGGTAAACCCAGCTATCCGACTCACCTACTAATAATGACCTACCACCCACCTCCTATCGATCCATGTAGATAAGCTTCAATAGCACGCTATATTTCCCATTAACAAATACAACAATAAAAAGAGCTCCCTGTTGTAAACCCAGTGCTCGTGTCCAAAACTCGGATGTTGAAGGTTGCGTGGACCCATCATCCGGCCAACAGTCCCTCTCCCTCAGTTCCGAAAATGAATATCCGATGCGATGTTTGAGCACATAAGCTCTAATTTGAAACCCGAGCCGTACTGTCAGAAAGCAAGGCACTGTCAGAAATATTTTTTTTATTTTGCGCTTTTTGAATTGAAGTCTGCCTCTTTAAATTGATCTACGTTCCATTTGTTTAAATGTATTTTCCCCTCATTCAATTGTAGTATTTGGATAATATCGATTATCACATTCAGTCCTGTTCAACAATACTTATTCTCTTGTTAAAATACTCTCCGCATTACGTGATTTTTATAAAAGCAGTAAATTACATTTCTTTAATTTTGGTTTTACCTTATTGGACTTGGGAACAAAAGAGTATACTTCCCTTGTCTGATGGAAACAAAATACTCCATTTCTAGAGAGTAAATTTAAATGATTTCAACACTCTTATTGTTTCCTGAAAAATTACCTATGTTGTAAATAACTCAGTTTGAACAGACACTCTTCAACTCGTCTTACATCAAATCACTGAAATATATTATGGAGTAGATTTTAGGCAATGTACATAATTTCTGAGAATATTTGAAAAATCGTCAATCCAGTACTACTAAACGCAAGTTCACTATGAGAACAGCGTCACGCATCTTCCGTCAATAACCTGATAGCGTCATACACACCTCTCTCGAATATGCAAACCGCAAATATATGCCAAAACTCCTAACAATAGTCATGTTCTGTTTTCTGTCTTGAAACATTCATATTCAGAAAACATGCGTATTCCTCAGGCTGGCCACCATTTCTCTACGGAACATCTTTCTTATCACACATGATGACGAAAAAACTATACAAAAATTTATTAGGGGTGGGGGAACTGGCTTTCTTTATGAAATGCTCATATAATAGGGAACCGTCGTCATATCGTCGAGGAACCTCATTGGCTTAAAAAAAATATATAAATTTAAAACTTTGTGTATTTTTGAATGTATTCGTATAAAGTGAATCCCCAGAATTAGGTCGCAACAATCAGCAAGGTCGTTGATGGTTAGCATCTCTCGTCGTGATCGTTAATTCGAACACATCTTCTCGGGGAACACAAATATGAGAACAAAGGTTAAAAATCCTGGAAATCCATTAAAAACATTACGCTAAAAATGAATATAAATACATCTGAGCCTACGTTTTCTCATATAATTAAATGTGTTTTAGGAAATAAGTTTTCATTTCAGATCCAGAATTTCCTTATAAGAGACCAGATTATTAAGTATTGGTTTACGCAATTAGAAACTTCAGACACGAGGAAAATGTTGAATGATCTTTCTCCAAAGTAGACTAAATATTCGGATTCTCTGTTACGCTTCAAGGAACTACTACACAAATACATGAAGTCTAAGGTTTCCGCGACTGAACGAATCGTTCATCTGGAAATCACCGTGGAGAGTTTCTTGGAGTCCACGCATTGGCCGCCCCTCTCTGGCTTTCTTCAGGTGACCAAGAAATCCTCCGAAAAGAATGAGATCGGTTTCTAAGAACCGCATGTGCCAACACCCGGAAGAATGACTCCTTAAAAATTCAATACTATAAGTAATTCAATTCTCGATCCGACAGATCTGCTTGTGTAGCAGAAGATCGAAACTTCTAATGCTGGCAAAGGGCGGCAATCGAAGATATCTCGCGAGAATCTTAATCTTTATCATTCATTTGCTTTTATACGTTCATGCGCATGTCGCACGTGAGCAGGAATATGTTACATAACTTTCCTTTTGTTGCTAGCAACTTTGACCTGATTTCACAGAGAAGAGACATGGGGTTCTTTAAAACCATACAAGATGCTCATATAATCGACTCTCAAAACCATTTCCGATAATTAAGGGATCGTTCTTAAATCACGTCACTTAGTCTTTGAGGATTTCTTACCCCTCCCCCGACCAAACCCACCCTTACCATTACGTCATAAAAGACCCACACACTCTCATCATAATCAGTAATTATCCCCCTCCATTCATAATTATGAAAAACAGTAATTAAAGGAGAAAATATAATCATTATTATTCTTAAGAGGATTATAAAGGTCGAAGGGGTTCCACAGAGAAAATGGTGACTAAGGGATTGTAAGACTTTTCATTTCATTTGAGGAAAATTTGCCTCAACTCAGACAATTTTAAACATTTAGATATACCAAATGTAACGTCACGCTTTCTAAAGTATACCCGGTCTCCTCACGGTCTGTCACGTTTCTCCACACACCCATCCCCCAAGACCGTGACGTTATTTATGAGCGATCCCTAACCAATAAATATTGCTCATTTCAAATTATGAGAAAACAGCAAGAGCGTATATGACAATTTTGTTGACCTGTTTTCTCGTATTCGAAATGCCTAATTTTTTGAAAAGTTTTTTTTCTCTTAGTGCAAATATTGTAGACATCTTTACGCTAAAATACTCCCTCTAATATATTATTAAGCCACGGTTAGTTCTCGTTCTCTGACTATTGAATCCACAAAGATTTTAATATCTGATAGTAAAACCATATTCTCCTCGGAGAATTGTCATTGTGCTCCCCACCTTGTATGCAAATTTTAGGGCCTATTTACAGAACCTTTAATAATAATAATAATAAATTTATTGTCAAAAAACTGTACAAACTGCGTATGACCACGTGGAGGAAAAAAAAACTAATTTACTCTTCGGAAGCAAGCAAGGGACCATCCCATCAATTCCGATCAAGGGCCCTAAGGCAGAGGCGGATTCAAAAAAAATTCAGCAAAAATTCCTAGATAAGATAAAAAGTTAGCTGCGAGTTAAATACTAATAGAATGTCAATATGTTTGTAATTTTAAGCAAAAAATTACATGTACAAGGTATGTACAATTACATGTCATAGGTATGTTTAAGGACACGGTAAAGAATGGAAAGTATCGACTAATCATAGGTAATACAGGCATAATCGTACTCACGGAATGTGAAAAGAACTCGAAGAATTGATACTTTCATTTGAGTTGATCTTTTACAAGTGACATAAAGAATAAAACAAACGTAAAGCAAATCACGTTTTATCTCCATTACAATTTGAGAAAACTAAAAACATTAAACGCAAATTATGATGTTGATCTGGACCAACATATATTATATAACAGAACGATATATGAAATGCAAAATTACGAAACGAAGTAACAATAATTGAATAGAAAAGCACACGAGCATAAATGAAGCAAATAGTACCCAATTTCCATTTTTCGTGAGTACAAAACTGAGAAACAATATTTTAACGGAATTGTGACAAAAACCGAAAGCGANGATGATGGTGTGGTTCCATATCATATAGTCCTAATAAAGGTAAAATAAATTGCCGAAACGTTGGCGTTGTAAAAAGAATCTTTTATTGATGACCAATCCTCGAATATATCGTTCCGATATATGAAATGCAAAATTACGAAACGAAGTAACAATAATTGAATAGAAAAGCACACGAGCATAAATGAAGCAAATAGTACCCAATTTCCATTTTTCGTGAGTACAAAACTGAGAAACAATATTTTAACGGAATTGTGACAAAAACCGAAAGCGACATAAACCGAAACGACCAAATATGCGGCAAAACTCCAAATCCCTTTACCTACGTCGAGGAATATACCCTGCGAAGGGGCACTAACAGGTAGTCCCACATTTCCTTATCTGTTGTGGTCATTTTTTCCCTTTATTCCCAAGTTCTAAGTTGAAGTACATATTGCTATTAAATGAACCAATAATCTTACGTTATTACGTGACGACTAGTTTTTCTCGAATGTGAGAGACGAATAAAACATAATTTGAATCACACTTCTACGACGTCCCGTTCTCTAGATAGCATTGTCTCTTTTTTGAGGTTATGTTACCATTCAAAGCACAGACAAACACAGCAAAGAAATTATTTACACTGGTATAGATACTCAGGTGGATAGACCCGCCTTTCCTGATTTGTTGTGGTCAAATATTTCCTTTATTCCCAAGTTCAAAGTTCTAGTTCATATTGCTATTAAATTAACTAATAATATTACATTATTAAGTGACCGCACATTAGACTCCTGTGAGATTGACGAACAAACCAAACTTTCAATCACAGTCCCACGACGTCACGTTCCCGAAAAGTTAATCCTCCTTTTAATGTAGAGATACTATTCTTAAATAGACGAACGCTGGGAAGAAATCTATAAAAACGCTGTTCTATTCTGGAACAAAACATCAGTCGTCTAAGTGCTACGGTGTTCGACGCCGAGTTAAAGTATCTCATTGAGTTTATTTCAACTTAAGCCCATAAATGGCATAAAACTAATGATTGTAGGAGGATTTGAATGGTTATACGAGAAATAAAACTAATTACTTTAAATCTTAAAACAAAGGATGTTGTGATTATTTATCTTATGCTCGCAATGAAATCTCTTAGCAGGGATAATGTATTTTATTTTTGTATCGGGAGAAAAACTCTCGGAAAGTTAATAAGAGTATTCTGAATGTTAAAGTAGTTAATGAATTACATTACACTGTCGGCTACGCTATGGAGTTATATTACTTTCGGTTGCAACTAAGAGTGGACAGAAATTTACAGTTCAATATATTACGTTTTTCTGCTGAAATACTGTCGGAAAACCCTTCAGTATTGAGGTTTTTGACGGCAAATTTACTTGAAAAATAATTTAACTTTTTTGCACCACTGCTTCACGCCGGTTGACCGCGACACCGACGCCGCGTACGAGACACAGAGTTACGACTTCACAAACACTGTAAAATATGCAGAAATGTCACAATTCAAAGAGTCTTTATCTTTGGTAGAAAGCAATCGAACACATTTAATTTGATTAGGATTAGGTTTTTCTAACATTAATTACTCACTTAAAGTAAAGTATTTCAGCACGTCTATTTTAAAAATATTTTCTTCCATAAAGTGTGTTAACCTTATTAGATAAGTATATGATAACACACTTTTCAGTAGAACTATCTTTGATGAACAATAGTTCTATATGTTATTTTTACTTATCTGCAATTACGCAGAGCACGCGGAAACCTCTCAAACGGCTGATTTCTTTGCGACTTCATTGGCGTTCACCGTCAGAGGTCAGCTAATTTACACAAAATATCCTTAAATAATACACATGTGTGTGAAAAATGATTCGTTAAAAATAATAAAACCCTTACAGTAGTTGCTGAGAAAATTATACACAGGCAGAAACAATGGGAGACTAGGTTTCATACTCTACGTCAGGAAAACACTCCGAAACTTTCTTGTGCTAAATGTGAAGATGTGCTGTTCTTGCAAGTCATGAAAGACATAATTTTTTAAATAAATCGATCAAATATATACAATATTCAATGTTTACGAGATGACATACTTTCGGACTGCAAACATTAATATTTAATAATAATAATAATAATAATAATAATACTATCTATTTAATGTTTTCTTATAAGCGAATAAAACGTGGGAAACGCGAATGAAGAGTTAACATTGTCTGGAGTACACAAGATAGTCCCAGTAACTTGTCGATTGTCTAAGTAACTAGGCATCGTAGAAATGTGTTTTGAGTTTTATTTGACTCGTGTATCTTGAGAAAAATGATACGTCACTAAGATATATGAGATTATTGGTTATTTTTAGGAACTTGTACTGGGAGTTCTGAATAGGAAATTAATATAACAGTGGAGCCAGACTAATTACATTACCCCTCCCCCTCCTCACCTACGATAAGCCGGAAGGATCTTCTACCAGAATTTTCGGGTTTTGTCGCTAGTGGATTTTGGGCCTTTCGGATTTTTCGAGACTCCATTTTAAACACTCATTTTATAATAATCTGATTTGTTATGCATTGTACTGCCTGCCATCGAAAACAAACATTCATAAGTCCCTGGTGTCGCTGGAATTTCTAGGGATAAGCGACACTTACGAAAGAATATAATTTCCATAGGACTACTCGGCAGTGGCTACGATGCGAGATCGTCCTCTTGATCAGCCGAGGTATTCGGCTCCGGGTCTCTTCTCACTCAGTTCGTTCCAATGGTTTTCTCTTTCAACGCAATAAATGGAAAGGCAATCAAACTACCAGTTTTTTCGATAATGTAAAAATATTTCAAATTTATGTCTTGTGATGTGGTGATATCTGCCGAAAGGTGCTGATATGAACAAAAGCATCGAGTAGAGAAGTATCTTTATATTGAAAGAAAGGTACTTTTTACCAAAAAATATCGACACTTCTCCTTTTACCTCGTCGTGCTAGAGCAGAGAGAGGAGAACGATTGTTTAGGGACAATATACGAACATTTTGAATAACTATCATTTGAGAATCCCTAGAATTCCTGTGCCATGTAGGAGTGTGAGTATTTGAAGTAGGGATTTTCATTATAACACACGTTCCATCATTCTTTCGATCCACCATTGTATTAAGTTCCATCGTCTTTTTTAGTTTTCGTGTGTTTTAGTTCTTTTCAGTTGGTTATATTAAGTATTTTGAAGTATATATGTATGAGGTCCACTCAAACATATCAATTTTTAAAATTATTTCAAAAAAAATGGTTGGAATTCTCGAGAACAGGATACGATGAGCGAGCCAGAGAGAAATCTTAGGTAACTTCAACTCTAGATCAATATGTTTGAATTGTATGTCCTTGAAGGAGCGAACAAATCAGAGCCAGAAACACAAAAAAAAAATCCCTCTCGAAACTAATTGTCAGGATGTGAAATATAATATAGGAGCTGAAGAAGCAGGTCGAATTCATTATTTATCCTGGTTTAAAACTCCTTCGAAAAATCCCATTCTCTTTGAACTTCTCTCTTTTTGGGAACGAGTTCAGTATTTATGCTAATTCTGTTTTGAGACGTCTTGTAAGGTGTTATGAAGAAGTGTTCAGTGTCTTTTTCACCTGGAGATGTGCGGTGAATGCTTTGTCGTTCGCGTTCTCCGCCGCATATCGAGTCTGCGCTGCAACCAACCTCTTCGACATCTCTGGGCGTCTGTTCGACCGGCGTTACCCGGGGAAAGAAGTTCGACGGTCAGTTGGGTTGGATGGATGGATTGTCGGGGCGGACCGACCGGTGGGTGAGCATTGGCGCCCGATTTGAATGAACACGGCTGAGTTCGCGTTCAGTATCCTTACAAGACTGTTTGTTCTTTAACGTACGACGAAATGTAAGAAACATTACCTACTCGGAGGTGAATAAAGAAAGCATGGTTTGCTTATGGTTTATTGATGGTTCCCCATTTGCTTACCCACGATGAAACTTTTAATGTAATATTGTAAAGGTGTAGGTGCCATTGTTTCATGTATTATCAATTATTTTAGAAGTGATTTTATGGAACAATCTCAAATGGTTGAGTTGCGAGTAATTAACTTATTTTTCGATTCATTCGTTCACTCGGGTCGTCTACAGCGGTCCCTCGACCATTGTATGATTGCCGGGGATAAAAGCAACCGATGTGGATGGTCGACCGACCCACAGTCAAGGCGCCACGGACCATAGAACTCTCTAAAGCCACGGACCATAGAACATTTAAATCCTTAGTTCGAGTTCTATGCCACGGACCCGCAGGATTGTCTTATCAATGTGATGTTTTCCTTTTCTATTCCTTGTATTTATGGGAATCGGTAATTTTGATAAATTTTGTGATAAATTAAACCATAATCGATTCATTACACTAAAGAAGATAATTTCTATGTTTGTTTTTGAACTACATTTTCTGTACTAACGCGAGAACCAACGGGTCACAAAAACAATCGAAAATCTTTTTTATTCAGTGTGACCCTAGTTTTGTTAGTCATTGTAAAATATTTATAGCAAAAATGTAATTCCATGTTCAATAATTAGCTACGATAATTAGGGACAGTAAACAAATTTAGGTCTCTCATTGTCCACTCCCACAATTCCCAAACTTTTGAGACACCCAGTCCCCTCATCATTTCTTGCGGCCTCTAATTTAAACCATTTATTAAGCAGTACAGTAAGCTTTTAATTGAATATCTAACTAAATTTCTTTGAAGTAATATTATAACTACAAAGTGGTAAGCTAAAGAAATCAAGATACAAATCTGACAGTTTTTGTAAATGTTTTAGTTGCTAGTAGAAAAGATATTTTATTTTACTTTATGGCACGTCCAGCCAACGCATGGCTGTTTCCCGACACCCAGGCGCGAAGTAACGTGTCCCATAGTCACGCTTTTATCACATAGAAGGGCTTACAACGGGTTCAGAATAATCATCTGGTCAAAGTCAACAACAATCGATTGTTTAAAATACCACCAACACTGGACAGACCCATGCCTTGACGCAGTAGATCTTGGGAAATCGAAGAAAAATGTGTGTTTACTCGTGAACTACTGCTGACACCTCGCTCCTCAGTTTAAAGTCGCTGGTTAACGCTTTTTTATATAGTTGTAAAATCAACCAACACTTACCAGACTCAAGGGATACAAATTACGTGATAGAACATGGTTTGCGTATATGAAAAAGTTCTGATTTGCAGATGTTTTATAAAAAGAGAATGTATTATTCTTTATACTTTGTTGTTCCTATTTAAACTTATTTTGTTTTGTAATCGTTTGTTTGGAAGTTTATTATAATACCAATCATCAACTATATCCCTTTTTGTATTAAAAGATATTTATCTATAAACATACATATGCAAATTCTAGAAATTATTAATTAATTGCAAAAGAAAATCATCTTGATATTTACAATGCACCTAAATAAGAAAAGAAAACGTATTAAGATAGCAGAGTGTATGTTCTTATGCAAGTACTCCCACTAGTGCACGTTGTGGGCGCAACGCAGTATTAAACATTTTTTAAACTTCGTTAGCTCGCTAATTATGCTTTGGAGGGAAAACATATTCTAACCTTTTTTGTAGGCAATTTCATTACCTATAAAATGTATAATTATTTTTTACGATAAAACGTATCACTGAAGATATATTTTCTAAAAACCACTTTTCGTGACCTTCGACCTTGAATAAAATTGTTAGTACATGTGGCATCTATTGGGACTTCTGATATTTCATTTGAAGTGATGGCCTTAAGATGTATACCAAATTTCATATCTAAGCGAATTTTTGCTTTGTGGAATGTCTATTTTTCCTGGACTAATACACCATTGAAGTTCGTATGGAGAGATCAAATCCAGGCTCAGAGGCACCAGAACGTACCCCGAGAAATAAAAACATAAAAAAATTACCATGATTTACATTATTTAATACTTTCAACTTGGCATTATACCGGGTGAGTCAGTAATAATGATCATTCCATGTGGCTCCTAAATGAATAAACATATATCGAAGTGCAATTCGCACTAAAGTCGTGACATGGCAAACAATATTTTAAGCCATAAACCAGGTGCTAGTTCGATTATTGCGACGAAATAAGTAAAGAGTAATCCCAGACTCCTTCTTGTCGCGGAGGGGGGGGGCGTCACACTCCTAATGCCGCCCAATGTGGGCTGTCTCTTATACACATCTCNTTGGTAGCTTATTCGAGCTGCGGAGATATTGACACTTTTATTAATTTTTCAAATGGAACTCTATTTTTTTCACGTCTCCTTAAAACCCGCGAAAATACGAATGCAAAGATATAATTTATTGAATTTGAATGAAAAACTACAGAGAAACAGCATAGTGAATAATTAGACGTTTCCTACCCTAAAGGATGGCTAAGAGAATGACCTCGCCTAATGTCTGGGTGAGGACCTCCGCTATTTGTAAAAGGGGAAATGTAGCGTGTTATTGAAGCTTATCTACATGGAGCGACAGGAGGTAGGAGGTGGGTGGTAGGACTATTGTTAGTAGGTGGGCCGCTTAACTGGGTTTACCAACAACTTAGCCCACGTGGAGGTGTTGGGAGGAGTAGTTAGTAATAAGAGTTCGCGGTACTAAGATGTGGATAGAAGAAGGAGAGTTTTAATTATCACGGCTATATGAACTGGGACATTCATGTGCAAAACTACATTCTTTTTCTGACCTCGCCGGGCATTGAACCCGAAGTGAGTCAGTGCAAGCAAGCGTGCTAGCCCTGAGCTACCGGGGAACGGTCCTCCAATGTTGGGCGAAAACTTCAATTTTTTTGTCTGTATTCCAGATACTCAATTAATCGCGATGCTTTTCAGTTGTTCTTCATTAATATTTCATTTAATAAATGCTAGTCGTTTGTATGTTACGGATTACATTTCTTCAGATTGGGGGATGCACAGATACCTCCGTTGGACTTATACTGATGTACTACGTCCATCTCGCGTATGTGTTTCCTAGACACATGACACACAGCCGCTCTCTTTGGTGCAGTGACATTTCATTGAGAACTGTGGAGCAACTGAGGTTAGGCACCACCGCAAGTCTTCAGAAGAAGGCATTTACAAATAAGCAAAAATTCATGTTTCCTGGGAAACGACACACTGACGTTTAATTGAGGAATATCGAGAATCCCATTTAAACGAGCAGTAGTGCAACAATACGAACATAAAAAATAACTCGCTGGGGAGATACGTCACCCCTGTTGCTGATCGAGGGTCATTTGATCGATCAGACTATTGATTATAATGTACGAGAACAACCGACATTTTAATGTTTTGATATGCATAAATCAATTTTCAAAAAAGAGAATGCGATGTGTCCTTGCATTTACTTCCTAGCGATGAAACAGTTTTTCTCTAACTTAATAGAAATCATATTCTGTCTCCGTGTGTGACCTGCAGGAAGTAAAAATTCCTACATCAGAAAGGAATGTATTCAAAGCATTGCTTTCCTCAGAAATATGTTTGTGTGTCGTGTGTAAACTCAATGACTACGGCGTGTTTTTACTTCGATCGACATAAAAAGTTTTTATCAACACGTGGCGTATTTCCGCTTGTCGATGTTTCACTTTAAAGCAATGTTAATTTTTAATTTTCTCGTGAAATAGAAAAATAAACACAAAACAAATAAAAACTATTGACTGCCGTAGTTTAATAGTAGTATCTTCCCTCCCGACACATCGCCGAGCGCTGATTCGATCCAGTTCCCAGGACGAATGGTCACTCGCCACGTTACGTTTCCTGACAACTTAATATCTCTCCTTCCCAATTCCTTTCCCCCAAAACCATGTAGCGATGCGGAAGACAAGGTGTCATGGCCAAGCTCCACCTGTTCATAATTAACTCGTGAAATAAATACATTTATAAGTCATTTTTTTGCCCTCTGATGATCTAACTCGTAATATCATGAATTGGTATCTTTAAAAAAAATCATATTGAGTTCGACAGATATCCCCCTTGCAGTAGCGTACCTAGGCTGGGGCGGAGGGGCTGTCTGCCTCGGGCCTCTACCTGTGAGGGGTCTCCAAATTTATCAGAAAAAATTTGAACATAAATATACTCGAAAACTTTT
>NNCF01127278.1:370806-396631 GCA_002313205.1 Laupala kohalensis
ATATATGTGTGTGCGTGTGTGATCAAAGATATGACCGTACAATGCATAAGCTTTGATCATAGTTCAATATCCTTTGGCCATATCTTTGATTTTAGATATATGATATAGAAATATGATCGTGTAATACGGACCTAAGTAAAGAATAGCTGAGATTACTACAAAATAAATCTGAAGTATCCATTTTTTTATTCACTGGTGCTATCAATGTGCATATGTTGGTATTCTTCAGGTTTCCGCAGAACATAACATAAAAAGTTACTTCACGGAACTTTTTATGAATATGCGTATGTTGTCAAGCCAAACACATTTGTAAGTAAATTCTAGATGAGGGGCCCCCAAAACACCGCTCAGGGCCTCATAAGATGAAGGTCGCTGATAGTGGATTGGGAAGTCCTCTCTGTCTCAGTTCATTCGTCTGAACTTGAAGGAAAAGCGTGCTTCCAAACTTACTCTCCCAGAGACAGTTAAGGTAGTCCTAACGTAGATAGAATTAAATCGCTAAATATCTGAAACCGGCATAATTAAACAGAGCAATATGTACTTATTGTGATTTCGACTTGAGAAACATTTAAACCTCACTGGCCATTTTAACGGAATAATGGCAATAATAATTGATGATGTAGTGCATTGCGTCTTATGGAGGAAACTCTTATTCTCAAAGAAAGACCAACTTTTAAATCACGAAAGTGATGGAAGTATTCTTTGATTCGTAGTAAATGTTCTGAAGTATTTTTTACATTACTTTCATTGTACGTCGCCGGACATTACGAAAGAATATTTCACTTTTTCCGAGAAGTACATCACGAAACCGTTGCGCCCATGATTTAACATACTCTACCGCATTTCAAACGAGTCAAGCGAGTTCCTGAATATTGCTTATACTGTACTATTAACTGGCAGATAGAAATAAAATTTCATCGGTATCATTCTTTATGTTGAGTTGCAACTTATACGAGAAAACTGTGTTTGGGACTCCCCAGCGTTGCAGAAATAATCTTTGGTTGGGGATGGGGGACAGGAGGGCTGGAACTTTAGCAGTCCATTTATTTATCTACTCTTCTAAAACTCCGAATGACAGGTTAGGGTTTTCCTATAAGGACGTTTCTAACGCCGCGGCGCTCCGAATGCCAATTGTGCGCACTGCGTTTGATGAACATATTCGAAGCTTGAAGACGCGGGCGGTTTCGGCGGTACCGATCTGCTCAGCACTTCTAAGTTTCGTTACATCGTGGATCTGCCCTTCCGATGGATCAGGGACTAGCGTGCTTACTCGTCACCTTGACACTCCGGGTTCAATTCCCGGCGGGTTAACAAAAAAATTGAAGCTTTTCACTACAATGTCCCAGTATGGCTGTGACTATTCAAATGCGAACTCTCCTTCTTCTAGCCACCTCCTTCTACTCCTTGTATCACTAACTCTTACTGTTACTAACTATTCCTGCGAACACCTCCACGTGGGCCAAGTTGTTGGTAAACCCAGCTAAACGGCCCATCTACTGACAATAACCTACCACCCATCTCCTACCTCCTTTCGCCCCATGTAGATAAGTTCCAATAGCACGCTACATTTCCCATTTACAAATACTACAATTGAAATAATAATATTGATAATAATAATAATAAAATGTGGATTTCATTACATAAATAATGAAAGATTTACGACCTTTATGGACGAACAGCAGATATTTCGTGATAAAAACTCAACGTTTCGACCTCGTCTGAAGTCGCCGCCAGGGGATTGAAATTTTAACAAGAAACATAACAGAACAAACGAACATGATATGAAACATAAACAAACTATGTTTACAAAAAAGCAGAAACTACTCAAACACGTTATAATATAGTACTGAAAATAACAGATAGCTTCTCAGTGTCTGTGCGTAAATTCAAACTCCCGTGTGCATATTTTACAAATATCATTTGTGACATGCAACGTTTGTAATGATTAACCTTTTCTGTCCAAAATTAATGTATATTCCCAATCCATCAAGTGACCATTATTAATGCAATGTGAGGTAACTACACTTTGTTTAACTTATTTTAAATTTCGTTTGTGCTCTTGGATTCTAGTTTTTAACCCCCTCTTTGTTTGACCTACATAGCTAGTATTACAATCTTTTCATTTTATATTATATACTACATTGTTATTATGCATGTGATCCTTCTTATCTTTCCATTTCATTATCAAATTCTTTCTTTCTATTTTTTATTTCATTTTTCATTTTTAAATGTAATTTTAATTTTTTATTTTATTATTTAATGATTACTGGATGTATTGGGAAAATACATTAATTTAATTTGATTAATTAGATTATATAATTGGCATTAATTGTAGTAAAACGTGGATCTGTATAGAATGGCCCTTAAATGACAATAAATAATTAGTCTATTAGGCCTATGATTTTCTCTGGTTTTTATCCTTATTAGAACTGTATTATTCGTGATAGCGTTTTGTGTGTGTATAGGGAAGCTTGAGACCCCTCAGCTCCTTATTCTCATTGAAGTATTTGTTAATGGGAAATGTAGCTAATGAAGTTGATCCACATGGAGCGATAGGAGGTAGGCTATTGTTAGTAGGCAGGCCGGTTAACTTGGTTAGTAATATAGTTATTGGTACTAAGAGCAGTAGGAGATGGATAGAAGGAGAGTTCTTGTACAGTGGTCACAGCTGTGTGAACTGGGACATTAATGACCCCACCGGGAATTGAACCCGGGATGACTTGGTGATGAGGAAGATCGCTAACACCTGTGCCACCGTATCGCAGCGCGTGTGTTTGAGCGGCGCGCGTCCGTCCGCTCGGAAGCAGCGAGCGCGCGCGGGAAGCAAAGAGAGAAGAGAAGACAGCGTGCTGCGCGATGCGCGTTCGCCTCGGGACCGACGGGCGTGTAGGGGCGACGCGGAGGTGGCGGAGGCGACGACGGCGGTTGTGCGCACGCGCAGTGATGCTGGTTCAGCGCGGTCCTCTCGACGAGACGCGTCGTCTGCCAAGAGCGGGTCGTGGGGAAATTCCTCACTGTGTCAGTGGAGCAGTGGACTCATTCGTGGGTTGTTACTGGGGCAATGAGGCTCTATTTTGTTCTTTCATCGCGTCACACTGTACTTAGTAGATTCGGCGTCTTCATTGAAAACATTATATTATAACAAAATGAGTATAATATTAAAATGTCACTCGAATTTTAAAAAAAGACTTTTTATGGGTCTCCGGTTGCTAACATATAAATTGTAACGATAGAAGTCACAAACCAGAGAGAAAACATGATTGACGTATATTTTTTTAACTTGAAAAAGATCGTAAAAATGAATCATTTTATGATAATAATAATAATAATAATAATAATAATAATAATAATATTAATAATAGTTTACTGTAGCAGTTCCGGTACTAGCGTGAAAAGGGAGCATGCCGTGATCGCTCGTTACCGAGTTCTCGAAACATCATTGCTCCGCCAGAACAGGTACATCCATAATACGGTCAAAATTTAGTTTTAAAACTTCTTGTGTACAATGCAAATATTGTAAATATGCTATTAAATATGAAAACAAGTGTGAATTAAGAATTTGGAGTATTAGTCTGTGCGCATGTCCTTGAGCTACTTACAGTGCGTTCACCTGAGTAATCACCATTTTTCAAATCGCACTGGCTTTTATATGATGCTTCCGAGGTTATACACGATGAAATTTTCTATAAAGCAAATTCTTATCTGCAAAATATGTAATAACAAAATGTACAATAAGACTTATCGGTGGTGAGATATTAGTAAAATACCGTGTTTCGGAACTTTCGACCTCTACTGACTTAAAGTTCTGTACAAAATTTAATCTCGGAATTAATCCTAACTTCCGCCTTTTTTGTGTTTCTATTTACCGGATTATAAGTGGATCGTTCTTCGACTTGCAGTATAACGGACCAGGGACTAAACAGCATTTCCAATAGAAAATGTTCTGTTATTATTTATTCATTTGAACACAATTATTAACTTGCAAATTTTAGTACTTGCTTTCATTATGGATTTATAGAAGGTCATCGCTTTCAATCTATCCTTGACAACCACTTGGTATTATGTAACGTTGAAGTATTGAATAAAATCTACAAATCGTCCGTAAATTTATAGTTGCTAAAAATCTTAGTAAACGATTTATCATTTTTCTCCTGATTTGCGATTGCATCGACCAACAGCTCCGAATAGCTAACTACACTCTCTCGAAAAACTTTTCATGACGAAGAATATTACTGTAGCTCTGATCACAGTTAAACAAATGTACTAAATTGTGTATTTATCATATTCAACTTCATGTTGGAGATATATTATTTGGAATATGAGTTGTTTACATTGTAATTTATTTTGTTTGTCAGAAAGTGCTTTATAAAAGATATTTGCCCTAAAGTTCTTTGTTTTGGTGAGAGCAGTAGCGGCGATTGGGAACCAAAAGTGGGGGGGGGGGCAAAAATATTAAAAACTTTAATTTACATGACATTTTCTACATATTTCCACTAAGTATGTTTTAAATAATGAAATAAAACAAAGAAAAGACAACTGGTGATTACCACATTAAGGATGGTGTAATTTTTTTAGTTTTAGTCAGTTAAAATTTGTGTCCATCCTTTAAAAAGTGGGGGGTGGGGACAGGCGCCACTGGTGAGAGGAATTACGCCGCTGTTTGGATACCCTATCAATAAAGCACCCATTTCTTAGCTATTTGCAAATATTTCGATTTTTCAAAATTTCAACTAATACCCGTTTTTATAGAAATGCATTTTACTGGTTCTTTAGTGCTGGAAGTTTTGACCTGCAAGATTCCTACGTTAATAGTAATGTTGTGACCACAATATTGGAGTTCGTACCACTGTCTTCAGTTCGCGCGATCCGCCAGGTGTCAGGCGCGACGCGACGCGACATCGCTGCAGGCGCCGTTTTGAATGATCGCTCGGACCGATTGCTCCGAGGCGTGTGGAGTGGCGGACAGCTCCGCTCCGCTGCGCGCTGGCTCGACTGGTCGTGCGGGCTCGTGGCGTCATCTTGGTGCCCGGCGCGCAGATGCGACCGAGCGGTGGCGGCTACCTGACCTTGTTGTGACGAGTCACCCCAGCCGGTTTTCACCTCTCCAGAAATCTTAGGATCGTTTGGTTAAAAATACCGACAAATCTCATTGCATTCCCAATAATCTTATTCCGAAATCTAGTATTTCTAGACTGCGTATGTATTAAAGTAAAGGACTTTCTCGGGTTTAGGGAGCCATCCACCAGTCCGGTTAATCGTAGAGTTTTGATTTCGATTGGATTTGCGGTATTGTTACCGACACTTGAACGCAGATGTGACAGTAATTTGATTGGTTGAAATAGTTTACCAAAAAAATTAAAAAGAGTGTCAACAAAAGTAGGGAATGTTATGGGAATAATAAAACTGTTAGCAAGTCAACTATTATTTTGAACGGTAGTTACAGTTCACCTGTATCACGCCCAAATAAGCAATATTTATTCACAAATGTTTCAGGTAGTTCTTAGTTTGAAACAGTAATTAAAATTTAAG
The DNA here is from genome assembly GCA_002313205.1 of Laupala kohalensis. NCBI lineage: Eukaryota > Metazoa > Arthropoda > Insecta > Orthoptera > Trigonidiidae > Laupala > Laupala kohalensis. The sequence continues at coordinate 376,336 of NNCF01127278.1, forward strand.
ACATGGACTAAAGTCTTAAATTTTGATGAAATTCTTGGGGAAGCAAGACTCGACCCTCTTTTACTGTATGATTGCCGGGGATAAAAGCAACCAATGCGGATGGTCGACCCGCAGGCAAGATGTCACGGATCCTCGGGATTGATTGATGTGAGTGAGGCAGTTTTGTCATATCATTATGATTATTTACTTTTTTTATTCCTTACATTTGTGGGAATCGGTAATTCTGTTAAATTTTGATAATCATCAGAGTCTCCCAAAAGTGATTAAGATATCTGACAAGATGTGGATTCTCTCTCTATCGTTACGAATACGCCGACACCAAAATCTTCAATCTCCTTGTCCTGCGAAGTTACATTTCCCCCCTTCTCCTAATTATTAACGATGACAGTCACCAAATTATATAAATTTATTTTACTCAAAAATCTCCTAATGACGTTTCAATCACAATTTATTTTTATGAACTCTGCAAGAGACATTGCACGTATCACGATATTCCTGTATGTTCGCCGCTATCGGAAGTTACAAAGAAACGATTATTTCGTCAAGTTAACAGGTCCTCTTAAGAAAACCTACTATCCAGATTCCACAGAAACATTCCCGGAAATCAAATTACTGAAATTATTTTGAGAAATAGTGAGCTATCTCTTTACTAATTAGCATATTGTTAACCTAAAAAAATATATTTAAGAGTTAAAATTCTACTACAATTAACGTCCATTATTTTCTGTGAGCTCTCCACAGAAAATATAAAAGATCGTAAGTTTTTAATTATTTATTTCATAAAAGAGTTATTTTTTTACAAAGACTTCCTTGATTCTTGAATTTGCTATGTGCATGAATGCGTTTCTAATAAGCATCAATTAGTGTCATGATTAATTTATAACCCCATGTACACACATCACTACATAGCCGAACTTCGAAAATTTTAGTTATATGAAGCAGCGTCGTAGGGAAACTGGGAAAGTTTGATTACCAGGAAAATACTTAAGCAAAAAAATATCGAAACAAATAATGATACTCGAGTTGAATAGTAATAGTAGTAGTAATAATAATAATAATAATAATAATAATAATAATAATAATCTACATGTAGTAATTAGGAGCAAATTCACAGCAGAGACTTTGCTGCTTGGTAGTACACGGTGTATTGAATTCTTCGCAACAAATGATAAACTACATTTACAAAGACACAATGATCATAGTATCCTTACGATCAGTCCTACAATAAATACTACAAGGAAATCTGGAGCAACAGTTTTCCCACAGATTCTCACATTCTTGATTCTCAAGCAGTAGAATATTTTATATTAGCCCACGTTAATCTTACGATATGAATTTTATAAACTCGTAAAATCCACTTATTCATGAGACATTCGTATTAAAACTGACCGACCGGAGTCGTGAGCATAAAGTGAAGAGGGATAAAGGTACTCGACTGTCGTACATTCCCGTGAGGATTTGGAATGTGATTTGAAAAAAAGCAACGTCCCGAAGTACATGAAGACAATGGTGGCCGCTGTCCTACCAAACATTGCCTGTATTGAAAGAAGGGTCTGTCTCTTTCCGGTTTACAACATGCTGCTTAACACGCGTTCAACGGATTCTCTTCGACAGGCACGGATTTAGAAACTTCATTTGGGGGAAGGGGGGGGGGNGGGACAAAGTCTTTATGTAAAATTTTTTTGAACAATGCTCGTATAAATAATTATGTTTTATGAATTATTATATATATTTGTAATACAAAGGGGAATTGATAATTGCATTTCAATGTATTTTAATTGTTTATATGACAAAATCTGTAGATATTGAAGAAAAATGCATTCTATTTATGAACATTTCAAAAAAAATTTGGGGTCATGACCCCCGTGACCCCCCATTGAATCCGCGACTGCTCTTCGACGAATTAATTGGTGAAATTCGTCGAATTGCACGTCCAATCCGGGGAAGAGCATGAAGGTTTTGTCTCAAGAGAATGAATTTTATCTGTTCACAACCAAGGGTGGGGTAAGAGCTTTTCGTGTGGGGGGGAGAGGAGGGGGAAGGCGTCTGAAATCATTTTCCAGAGACTAATCCTGAGACCAAAGACACATGAAATATTCATTTATAATTGTTCCAACTTCTGTAGTCCCTTTGCTTTTTATGTTTAATGTGTCATCTTAGAAATTTGTGCCTAATAGTGTCTAATTCCAACGGTTCTAGAGAAACACCGATGTGTATTAAAGCTTAAGTTGTGAAAATATATGTAAAAACGTAACATACAAGGAAATGATGTCTATTGAGGAATTCCGAAGTATATATCTAGTCGAAGGTCAACGTACAAATCCACAGAAAAAAATTCCCTCACTCCTCCCTCCACATCCCACGCCACTGAAGTTGAATCCTCTGCTCCGGAGATTGTGGTATTGAATGATTATTTCATTGCAGAAGAGACTGATTGTAGGCTCAGAAATTGAAATAATTTTGATAATAATAGGGACCGTTCATAAATTTCGCCATGCGATCTTGGAGGGTATTTTACCTCCACCGAGTCACTCTTCGTCACGTTCTACCAAACTTCCTCGTTCACGTGACGTCACAAAACGACCGGCCCCCTCCCATCATAAAGAATGAAAAACGGTAATTCAAGAAGAAAATATAATCATTTTTATACTTAAGAGGAGAGTAAAATGATAAATATCGAAGGTGTCGTACGGGGAAAATAGTGCGTATGGATTTATAAGATTTTTGTTTCATTGTAGGATATTGTCCTTATTTTTTTTATTCTAGTATTTGCCAATGTAAATTTATTGTAAATGTAATTTGTCCCGAATGGAAACAATTTTCAATATTTCAGACATACCAAATGTAACTCCGCTTTCAAAAATTTCCTCGATCCCCCTCATTATGAGCCGTCACGTTTCGCCCTCACTCCCCCCCCCGAAACCGTGACGTAATTTATGAACGATCCCACATGTCAATTTATAAATTGATGGCAATTTCGGGATTACGTCAGGTGGGTGAAAATGGAGACAGGTCCGGGATCCTAAGGGAGCAGGTTGCGAATTTGATTCCCGGTCCGTCGACAGTTGGTATTTTATCCATAATTCGTATTACCTTACTTTTAAATTATATAAATGTAAATGAAGGAAAATGTATAGAATTTTACACTTTTCCTCCCTTTCTCCTACTAAAACCCCACCTGCTCATCCTCCTGGAAACCTACCCATTGTCCACCCTTCACTATTAGAGCGGTGTATGGTTCCTGTCCCAACCACATGATTACCTTCCACATATGTATATCAAGTTGTCATTTGCAAAGGGATGCTGCCACGAAATGCTGCCAAACCGATGACAACACATCCATTGCAGTCGATTCAGCGTAGAGCGGACAAGAAAGACCAATGAATAAATCAAAAAGGGTATCTTGCTCGCCACTTCAGAAATTTCAAATTTATCCGTCCAAAATCAAGAATGATGTTCTAGTTTGGTATGTAACGTGAACACAAAATTGATTGCAGCATTGAAATTTACCAGCTGTATGCATTTTGATTCGTCTCGAAAAGCATTTAATATCTGCTTCGTTTTCAAGAGATTTTTTGTTCCAAAAGCTCAGGTCTGAAGATAGAAAAATAGCGGGGCATCAATTCGACTTGCTATCATTTCGTCTGGTAGAGGCGATGCAGATCTTCAGGAGTGACTTAGTGTGCTAGAACTTACTAATGAAAATATTCCTGGCATTTAATTACTGACCCGTATTAACGGGTAAAATGAAAGTAGGCTACACTCCGCAATGATTTTGGGTAAAATGATTAAACATTTGCATTAAAATCAATGTGTTTGGAAGAGGTACGGGTATGTCAGAAAAATGAATTATATTACAATAGTTTAGGCACATAGATTTTATTTTTCATTACTAAACTTAATTACTGGGGAAACACGAGTATAAATTGCTAAAAGGTTGTGTATAGCTATAACGAAATAAGACTAATGTGAGTTGCAGATATATAACGTATAACATACATTCCATTATTGAGATAGCATCTCCTCAAAGGGTATAATTTAAATCTTAATTATAACGAAGGGCAAATGAGACAGGTCGCTCATACACTTGGGTGAACTACTTTCTCGGAATGTTGTACAACTGAGCTTAAAATTTTGTTTGTTTGTCTACGAAAGTCGAGAAAAATGAGCCGACACTAAATAATGAAAGATAAATTGTGAATTGAATCGCAATATTAACAAACAACTAGCTAAATTAATTGTTTAATCTTAATTGCTGAATCAGTTACAGTCAGCATCCGGCTCAATAGAAAAAGATCTTCAAGAGCAGATTACCTGAGAGTTTTTCTCTGGCGAATACTATACTTGTACGAATCTGTCTAAAATAGTTTCACCACAAGACCACCAGGAACGCAGGGGATAATCTGTGCATCGCTCACAGAAGACGAAGCCGGTCTAAAGTCATGAGACGCCCAGGTCAGTAAGAGAGGGAAGACAATTTTGGTTTTAAATAACATAAAGTTCAAACAAAGTTATTTTCTAAAGACTTTAAGAATTAACTTTCCATTTGTACGGGTTTTGCCGAGTTCTTGTCAAAGGGTTAACCTGCTTTTGAACACCCGATCAGAGATTTTGCCTAATTTTGGTTTGTTCGAAAGTCCTCAAAACTATGTAAAATAACTTTTCAATTTTATCCATTTCGCATCTATATAAAGACTGGGAATAAAGTTTGGCAGCTTGGAAACACTCTTGTACAGAGGGTGGTAGCATTGCTGTCTCAGTTGTGCATTCATCTGCAACAAAGAATCATTTTATTGAATGAATAGGATTTCCGTTGCTTTATCGGCCAACTTGTTTTTTGTCCTTAATCTGCATATGAAATATGCTCATGAAATTAAGTACCGAAATTATTTTTCACTTTTTACTAATTTTTGAGCTAGACTGATTACCAATGAGACAAAATTCTCCAGAACAGCTGAATACTCTAGTAAAAAATGCAGTTGGGTGGCCATCTATTATCGCCAATCGGCCATTGGTGGAGACTTGAAATAAATGAATTTAGCGCTAACAGATAGCCACTCAATGGTCATTTCTACTCGAGTATCACACCAACCGCAAATATAGCACGATAGACCTATGCACTATTATGTTCATTTCACAGGAATAAATACGGTTGCTTGTTCTCTGTTATAAAACTGTTCTAATGTTTCTGGGACCCTTCCTCTAAGACGAACACGTGCCAAATTTTGCATAGTGGTTTTTGAGAAGAGATCGAGAAATGGATGGAGGTCCAAAGTTGGAAAACAGGGTCATTTAGGAGGAATTCATGCCAAACTAGTTACGTTCTCCTGGTGCCATCATTTCAGTCTTTAGTGAATTGATATTTTTAAAAATATTCATCAATCATTGATGGCCCTCCAACCTCATTTCTTGGAGTTGAAGGCAAACTCCACTCCCCAATTGGCGGCACCTCACAGTCTACACAGTCTGCCGGTAATTTCTTCATTTCATTGTACTCGAAGAATTTGTGAATGGGAAATGTAGCGACCTATTGAAGTTTATCTACATGGGGCGATAGGAAGTAGTAGTTGGGAGCTAGGCTATTGTTAGTAGGTGGGCCGGTTAGCTGGGTTTGTCTAACAACTTGGCCCACGAGGAGGATTTAGTAGAAGTGGTTAGTAATATTTAGAATTTTTGATACTAGCAGGAGGTAGATAAAGGAAGGAGGGTTCGCTTTTCAGTAGTCACCGCTATATGAACTGGGACATTCATGTGAAAAGCTACAAATTTTTCTGACGCCACCGGGTATTGAACCCGGGATGACTTCAATAGCACGCTTCATTTCCCATTTACAAATACAACAATATAATATGATGAAAGCAGATTTCTCGAATGTAAAGAAACCGTTTAGAACTCACTCGACTGAAAATGAAAACGCGTACTTCACTGCACCCCCCTTTCCGGAGTTCAACTCGCATCCGTCCCTTGGGTTCAACCACTTCGTTGGTTCTGCGGGGCGACACAAGCGTTATCCGCGCACCTCTTGCTTCGAGGACTTCGCCGAGGAGGACTCGGGCGATTGCGTCTTGCGGTCAGTCGGACCTTCCCTACCTCGGAGTTTAACTAATCCCGGATAGGTTCCTGGCTTACGGAATGTCTCGCACCGAATGTGTCCTGCGGTTGTCTGTAAAGCTGAAGTCGCACGCTCTCGGAGTTACCTGTTCGGTCTTTGGGGTATTGGAGAGGTGCATCGAGAGGGCAGAAATAGAGCTCACGAAACTAAACTATGGTTGATCAAGTCGAGGGGTTCTTTTCGTAACCCAAAGATAAACTAAATTTCAGCGGTTTCCCTACATTATGTCTCTCTAAAATATTTTATATAAAAAATGAAAAAGAGCTAACTAATACACATTTTAAGCTGTTATTATGCTATGCACATTTTTATGACAACGGTGCAATTGGTATAACTAGACGATTTTTTAATGAATTGGTAATATTATATATTTTGTACTTTTGTAAAATTGTAAATGTTTGTAACTGACTGAGTAGTGCTAAAACTGCAATAAAAGGTAAAAGAATCACTTAGTCATTAACGATATTCCTCGAAAACTCATCTGGGGGCATTGGGGGGCTCTGGTCCTCCAATCTTTGACTTAAAAATGTATTTTTGAGATTAAAAAAGTTAATAGTAGACGAATTCCTGATTGCGCTGTATTACTCATCATATCTTACCGATCAATAATGAGCTGTATCACTGGTGTGCACCTTTTTGTAATTTCTATCGAACATTACTCTGGCTCAAGACACGGTACTAGTCGCTACTCAAAAGTCGGTATGTTTTTTGTAGCCGTGGGGACCTCATTTCCGACACCGGGAGGAACGCCTGTCAGACCTGGAATTTAAATTTGTGATATCTGATTCTTACTTCTACCGCCGAGAGTTTGCTTAGCTATCAGAGATGTGAAAGTCTACGTAAGGGGAGAATTTTGAGTTACGCAATTCCTTGTACAGAAAGTCCCAGAACTCACGTAAAAAGTTGGAGGAATGATAGAGCACATTAAAAGGAACCAGAATCAAAAAGGAACACACATGTCCGGAAATGTCACCAGGAGGAGAAAATAAGGGCAGAGTGTTCCACAAGATGAAAAGGCGTGTAAAACGTTTTTTTTCTAATGGGGGATGGAGAAGATGATAAAAATGTTCAAAGTTCTGCACATATACAGCGATGTGGGTTTTGCATAGGTAAAATGTATTAAAATTTAATTGTTTGTTGTATTGGGAAATGTATCATGCTATTGAAGCTTATCTACATGGAGCGATAGGAGGTAGGTGCTAGGTCATTGTTAGTAGGTGGGCCGGTTAGCTGGGTTTACCAACAACTAGGCCCACATGGAGTTGTTAGTAATAGTAAGAGTTATTGATAATGGGGGAAGATGGATAGAAGAAGGAAGGTTTGCTTTTCAGTAGTCACAAGTATATGAACATTCATGTGAAAAGCTACAAATTTTCTGGCCCAATCGGGAATCGAACACGGGATGACTTGGTGATGAGCGACAACACTACCACCGATGGGGCTTATTGGAATTTAGAATATATTTCATTCACAGAAGGACATGAATTTACCCATGAAAGACGTACATCAAAAATTTTCAATTTCACATTTCGGTCATTTAATGCTTTTAATGTTGATGTATTTAATATATTTAAAAACGGATTACTAAAATATCTCGAAACCACACCAATATTATTCATATCCTATCAGCGTAATCGACTTCGATTATACTCGTAACAGCACCGTCCTTTGTCCTGCGACCATTTCTTAACGCGAGTTGCTTTTAGTGATGATATACAGCAGGCTTAGTTTTCTTGCTGAAGTGGAATGAGTCGGATTTCATATGGTACGAGTGAAATCAAGAGCGGTGACAAAACTATTGAGAAAATTGCTGTTTCATGACTTGAGACTTAATTTTTGTGAATTTGTGTGACACACTTATGTATTTCGGAAGTGCCTACATTCTTATTCTCGAAGTGAACTCTTGATTAGCTAGATTGAATATTTCATAGTAATCAACTTGGTTTCATTGTGTTAGATTCCACATCATAATGGATAAAGCATTAGATCCGATATATATACCGATAAGTCAGTACTATTCTGACAAATCCGTATTTGTGACTGGTGGAACTGGATTTTTGGGAAAAATTCTAATAGAAAAACTGCTGTGGTCTTGCTCGGGAATAAACAAGATATATGTATTGATACGTCCAAAGAAAGGAATAGATGGACCAACACGTTTGAAAGAGATGTTTACATCTCCCCTATTCAATCGCATAAGAGAGAATTCCAAAATGGATTTGCAAAAGGTATTCGCTGTGGGAGGAGATATCACAAAACCAGACCTCGGCATGAGTCGTGAAGATAAGAAAACGATAATGCGAGAAGTTTCTGTGGTGTTCCACACGGCTGCAACGGTGAAATTTGACGAGGCGTTAAAACTTGCTGTAGCAATTAATGTCGAAGGTACAAAAAATGTTGTCAAGCTTTGTCGTCGAATGGTGCGCCTAGAAGCTCTTGTTCATGTATCGACAGCTTACTGCAACTGCGACCGAGAAGTGACCGATGAAATAGTATACCCCCCTCCTTATAACCCTGAAGATATAATAAAATGTATGGAATGGATGGATGACTCTCTTATCCAAAGTTTTACACCTTATCTTTTGGGTTCACGACCCAATACATACACGTTCACCAAAGCTTTGGCGGAGTGTATAGTGGAACGGGAAAGCTATGCCTTACCCGTTATCATAGTCAGACCTTCCATCATCTTAGGATGCATCAAAGAACCTTTAGAGGGATGGATAGATAGCTGGAATGGAGCAACAGGATTGGTAGCAGCTGCTGGGAAAGGCATTTTTCGATCCATGCGATCGCATGGTCAAAAGATCGCAGATCTAATCCCCGCTGACATGGTAATTAATCTTATGATTTGTGCAGCATGGCGCATAGCTTTGTTGCCTCGTCATCCAACTACCACTTTGGTATATCACTGTTGCACCGGACTTCAATCACCTTGTACTTGGAAAGCGTTTATCGATGCAGCTTACTCGAATATGCGGAAGAATCCCCTTAGTCAAGCTGTCTGGTACCCGATCGGAGGATGCAATTCTAACTGGTTTCTGCACACTGTTAATGTTTATTTTCTGCAGATATTGCCAGCTTATGTAGTGGATTTCTTCTACCTCCTTGTTGGAGAAGATCCTTCTATGGTAAGAATACAATCTAAACTTAAAAAAGCATCGTCATGCCTGGAATATTTCACCACTAATCAATGGCGCTTTCATGACGGGAATGTACTCTACTTGGATAGTTTGTTAAGTGAAGAAGATCGGAAAACATTTTTGTTGGACGTACGACAAATAAATTGGCCAGTATACCTTGAATCTTACGTTCTCGGCATTCGTCATTTCATGTTTAATGAGGGCCCTGAAACCCTCCCAGTCGCGAGAAGACGCTTAAACAAATTAAAGAATGCCCATAGGTTGGCAAAATTCTGTAGCATGATATTATTTATTCAAGTAGTTTTACGAACACCCGCTGCCAAGAAGATGTGGTATCTCATGCTAGCGTTGATTTTGCGTCTTGCTCGTCACTTCCCGGAGGTGTGATACGTTTCATGCAGTAGTTAAATGTGAGGGAAAGCGGGAACTCCGCTTTTCTAGCAGCCAATTCAAATTTCAGAACAATGTATAACAATTAAATGTCTCTTGTATTTAATTAATGTCTATTGTATTTAGTTGTCTATTGTATTTATTGTTTATTTAATTGCATACTTTATAATTCATTAAAATTAATTAATTAAGAAACTGCAATAATTCTTAATTATTTAATTTTATTGAACATGTTAATTTATTAACTTTTTGTATATTTCAATGTGTGTTCGAAATCAGTTAAGAAATGTAATCACAATTAACCTGATTTTTGTTTTAAATTTCTGATATCAGGTTGAAAGGGTTTCTTTTATTAAATTAAGTATATGGTCTTAGAGCTCATAGTGTGAGCTTCTAAATGATTTTGTAATAATATCAAATATGCTCAACCTTCATACTTAGACATGAGCTCTGGTTTCTAGGAATCATTAGGAGTATTTGCTTTAATCCTTGAAATTTATTATATGGTCTTAGAAGTTGGTTATAAAAATAGATTTTGTTAAGTGAGTCATGAAAATGTTTTTTATATAAAACTTGAATTTATGAAAATATTGAATTGAAATAAGAGTACATTGAAACCATAATAATATATCAAGCTTTCAAAATTTCTCATTGTAATGGGAACAGGAAAATTCACATTTAAAGATGCAAGGATGAGCTAATAACTCTCCCTAAGTTTCCTCATGGCCAAAGGTGTAATAATAATTATTTATTTGACTTGTAAACTGAAAGTGCTATGGCTTATTTTATTGAAAATTTATATTAAGAGTATGAATATATGAAGCTGACAAGTTTATTACACTGTAAATTGTATATTTGTAAGTATTTAATATATGTCGTGTTAAACACTTAATTATACCATTATGTTAAATGTATTTTGTTCTTTCAAAATAAAATGAAAATTCCTTATCAGATGATGGTGAATATGATGAAATGTTGTAAGCTATAAGAAGCTCTAAGAATTTAATCTATGACAGAGCACAAGGTTAATTCACAAATTATAATTTTAAAATTACATTTCATTAAATACCTAAGAGAATGTGGTAACATCCAAGGAAATTCAATGTAAAATGTGTTAAATTCCAACTTTCATGAATTGATGTACATTAATGTGCTGAATTTGAAATATATATTTTCTCCGCAGTACTTTTAAAATGCTTTTTTCATTTATTCCTTGCATGCCCATTACAAAATTATCTTCACTGAAGAAATAAAATACTGGGAAAAGATTGACTACAAATTTTTGAATAAATTTTTTTAACAACTTTGTAAATTATTGAAAAATGTTGAGGTATATTTCAAAATTTTTAATTTTTTAAATTTTTAATCCCAATTGATACAAAATTGAAAACTTTTGCTATTGACTGGTATCTGCAATAAACCATTAAGGGTAAACATACTTTTACAGTGCACCTTCCTAATTTGGAAATATTATTAGAAAAATTACAATTTTTTAAAAGCAACATTCATGTGTGTAATGTGCTACACTACTACACAGAAAAAATAGATTAGCAGATAATTAGTTTTCTCCTAAAAACTTTTCAAAAACATATACAATTTAACCTCACTCTCATGATAAAGGTACATTTTCTATGTGTAGCTTTCAAATCATTGGTACTACAAATGTTCACCTGCTGCTGTCTCATTTAAAAATCTTGTCAGGAATATTTTGAAGGGGTAAATTTGGTCTGTAATAGAAACGCAGAGCATTTTCATAATTTGCATCACCTTTTTCATTGTAGCATAAAACAATTTTGGCTGCTCTTTTATGTGTCATAAATTCTGCTGCTGTAGAGTGTTTATATAATTCAAAATTTTGATCCCACAATTTCACTTTTAGATTTTTGCACTGAATTCACTCAACAACTATTGATCTACCTAAGAAGTATCCAAAGTTTCCATGAAAATGTTTAGACCTAAATTTAAAGTTGTATTCCACAATATCTTCCAGATCAGGATTTTAATCCGGAAACATCTCCTACATTTTTGGAAAATTTAAACAAGCATCTAAATACCTCTTTGGTTTCCCCAAAATATTCCTGCAGTTTAGTGTCAACACTAGCTAAACAGCATCTCTTGGCTGGTTTCTATTATAAACACAAATTTTGACTTGGTGCTGGTCACCATATAAGGATGGCATTTGATCTTGATCTGCTCTGAAAGTTCTGTTTATCCGTAAGTAACAATATCTGTGCTAGTAAATTTTTGGATATCTAAAATGGACAATTCAATTTATTATGATGTCAAGGAATCACTATGTTGAATTTCTAAATGACATAATGCTTGGATTAATGACAGATCCAACACCTTTTCTTTCCAATTCCCTTACTCAAATCATATGGTTGTATCATCATGGCCTTATAGTCCTTAAAAATAAGTCATAAGATAAATAATTCATTATCCAACAATCCAATTTTATGTTGGAGAAGAGACTGCTAATCACTTAAGACCTGAACCTTCCCCTTGATTCAGATTTAATAATTAAATAATACTTGAGGTACTCATGGGACATGAAGATTTTGTATGTGAACCCAATTTTTTTACTGAAGGGATCATTTTACTAATCCAATTTTTATCAACAAAAGAAAATTTTGTTTTGTTTACAGATGTATTATAATTTTCATAAAAGAATCATTTGTATTAATTTAATAATAATAATAATAATAATAAAATTAATAATAATAATAATAATAATAATAATAATAATAATAATAAAATTAATAATAATAATAATAAAATTAATAATAATAATAATAATAATAATAATAATAATAAAGACAGTATCAAATGCTTTTGATAGAGCTAGAAAGATTGCGGTCATTTTTTTGTTAGCTTCAATATTTGTAAACACTTCATAGACAAATTCTACTAGAGCTGAAATAGTGGATCAACCTCTCTGAAAACCATGTGAGTTATGCAGAATTTTATTGAAGTCAAGGAATCTATTTAGCCCTTCAAGAAGTATTTTTTCAAAGACTTTACGGAAAGTAGATATTAGTGTAATAGGTCTATAGTTTTCAATATCAAAAGAACTTTCTTTCTTCAACAAGGGTCTGACATGACTTAGTTTTAAAATATCTGGAAAGGTACACTCATTCAAAGACAAATTTATCAGATGTTCTAAGATATTAAGTAATGCATGTAGACATGTTTTTAAGACAATTGAAGGTACATCATCCAATCCAGTTAAATTTGTAGTTTTTAATCCTCTTATTTTTTGTTAATTTCTGCTGTGAACACTTTCTCATCCCCCATCATTTTATTCTACATTGACCTTAACTTTCCAAAAGCGGACAGATTTTAAAATTCCATGATTGTTCATTGTAGAGAAGTTTTAGCAGAAATGATTAATTCCAAGTAGTATTTCTTAACCTTCACAAAAATTGTTTCTAAAATTACAACCACTACAAAAAATCGGGGTTGAAAAGTGGGTGCTACAATAGCGACCCCCTTCCCCACCAATTCCCCTTACAGAATACTTCTTAAATAAAACTTGTCAAATCATCATGCCCATAAGTAAAAACTCAAACAACAAATAACTTTACAGTGCATAAATTTCCTTGTACATTAGTCTCTTATTTCGAAGACTTATGTCCATGCCCGACCTTCATTTCCTCCACAATGCACTCTCAATCTCTCATATCTCCACCCTCTATTTTCAACTTCACATTTTATCTACACCTCCATACTCAGGTTGCAATGATGACCTTTCAAAGCTTTCCTACAGTTCCTAGTTACTTCCCTTCCTATTAGCATCATCTACCAGTCACTATGCCCTTCTTTTTCTGATGGTGCCCATCAAACTTGGTGACAAGTGTTTGACCTGTAATTCTTCACTTCTTTATTTTTCTCTTCACCTCTAATCTCCTCCCTTTATTGGTCCAAAACGTTTGTTACAAAACTCAAAGAGTGATGTCAAATGGTGTGTCATTGCCATAATATTTTGAAAATCATTATGAGAACCAATGTTCAAGAGGAATTTGTGAGAATGAAGAAATAAATAATAAATTAATTTACATATATATTATGTTTTATGTATATTTTATCTCTCTACATAAACTTTATTTATATACATAAAATTAGATTAGAAAGTAAATTAATAAATTCATTGTCAAAAACAAAGTTGCAAAATACATATGACCACATGGAGGAAATAAACAAATTTACTCTCTGGAAGCAAGCAAGGGATCATCCCATCAATTCTGATCAAGGGTCCCATAGAAATGGCAGATTTATTATTTCAGCTTCCTGAGACAAAATCCTGAATAAAAATAGTTAATTACTTGTATAATATCTACAGAATACCAACAAAATTATTTTTAATAAAATGTGAAAGAAAACTAGTCAACAAATACTGCAAATATTGCAAATAAATAATTAATATTGACATAAGTCAGAATTTGAGATGAACAAAAACAGAATTCAAGATTAATAACAACAGAATTTTAGATAATAGCAATACTAATAACAAACTAAATAGACTGCTGCCCCTATGTCAGTGCCTAGAGAGCCTATTTATATCTGCCTCTATCTGAAGGAAAACTAGAGGAGACTACACACTTAATGTGCACAATAGTGGAGATAGGGCCTGCGGCACTGGGGTGCCTCAGGGGCTCTAAGGGCCCCACCATAGTAAGAAGATAAAAATTAACAAATACCACAAGTTTCTCACTTGATAGAAAATGGAAAACAATTTATTGTCATAAATGTATTTCTTCAATATAAACTGAGTAGAAACTAATTTTCATAATCAGCTTTATATTGAACCTAAGATTTAATTTAAATAAGTATACATTGATACATTTTGTTGTAAGTATTATTTTTCTAAGTCAGACAGGAAGTCAAGTTTAGTGGGATTGGGTTTTCTGCTACTCCGACTCAGTGCATCACAACAGAAGAGTTGGAAATATCAATGTAGGAAGTCTAAGAACTCTCTTTTGTGTTTCTGTTACCAGCAAAGAATAAAATCAGATAATGTAGGAAAGGCAGTAGGAAATTACAGTGTGACAGATATCTAAATAAGCCATAAAAAAAATGACATTTGAGTGAAATTATAAATAGTAACAATTCAAAATATGTTTCATACTGACGGTGATTTAGTAGTTCATTTAATGTATATGTGATAATAGGGTATAATTATGTAAGTAACGAGACTAATTTTTTTAAAGAGGAGGGAGACCCCATAAAAAATCTTGTAGAGGAGCCCCAAAACCTTTCCACCACCATTGGTACACAACTGTGCCAAGGTTGAGTACAGATAAAAATAATCTTCTATGAATAATAAGAAATGATAACAGCATTCAGGAAAATAATTTCTTATGTTAGAATTTAAATACAGAATTTTAATCAGTAAGTTTTGAAAGTACTGCAGGAATGGCGTGATAAAGTATAAAAAGAATTGTCATATTTAATGTTGAAAAGAATTATTAAAAAAACAAAAGCAATATTTGATGGGAAATTGAATCTTATTGTAACTTTTATGAAAATGAGTAAATTCTTTTGCATTGTAGGTAGCTTTTAACTGCAGGTAAGAGAAATTTAGTGGTACCTTTTTCTTATTTGGGAGGGAAAGTGATTCCTGAAAGATGTAACCTGTTTTGGCACAGAGCAGTTGACACAATGGAGCAATGAATATTATCCCTATTGCGAGTATTGTGTTCCAGAACAACACAATTTCTTAAGAAACTGATATGAGAAAGAATGTACTTCAAATGGTTTTGCGCAGATGTTTCATAATGAGATACATTCTGAAGACCCTATAGAAATAAAGGAAACCTTCATTCACACTAACTCACCAGTGCTATTTAACACATTTACCATCACGTTTACCTTGTCTTAAACAACACTTAGCAACTTGCAACAAACTACAAATGGCAACTTAAAATATTTCTTCAATAACTTTGTGTGTTTATTAAAGTAATCATGTCAGCTAATTGTGGTGTGTGCAAACAACTGTGTGATCTAAATGGAAATGAGATTAGTTGAGATGGAGGTTGTGGTGGAGTTTTTCATACAAATTGTGTTTGAGGAGACCTGGAGGGTAAAAAGAAAACACTTGCAGGCAACTATCACTGTCAGAAATGCAGAGCCAATGCCTCCACACAAACTGTAAGTACATCAGAATCAATTAAATTAAAAGAGTTTATAATGCAAATGATGAATGATTTTTAAAATGAAATATTAAATGAAGTAAAAACTCTGAGAGTAGACATGAATGGATTTAGTGCGTCAGTGGAATTTCTGTCATCTCGGGTCGATACTTCGAATAACCTGATGACGGAGGTAAAAAATGAACTTATTAGCTTACAGAAAGAACTCCGAACTTAATGAGAAATGTGTAAAACTGACCGAGGAACTCACTGATGTTTAGGAAAGGTTGAGGAACGTCGAACAATACACAAGAAAAAATAATATTGAAATTAGTGGAATCCCTGTTACTCCTAATGAGGATGTTTACAGAATTGTGAAAGACTTAGGGTCTGCAATAGGCATAGAAGTGGAGGAGGATCAAGTAATAACAGCACACAGGATCCCCTCCTTCAAAAATGATCGACCTCCAGCATTAATAGTGCAGTTTCAAAAGAAAGTGCAAAAGGACAATTGGATCAGTAAGTTCAAAGAAGCAAAGTTTCTAAATGCTGATCAGGTGAACTCTCATTACCCTAAACAAAAAATTTACATAAATGATCATTTGAGTCCTCAAAATAAAGTGTTTTTGGGAAAATTAAAATCTAAATGCGAAGAAGTGGGTTATGCGTATGTTTGGTCATGTGATGGAAATTTTTTTATAAGAAAATGGAAGGGGGAGAGATGTATCAAAATAGCAACTTTAAATGATATTGATAAACTAAAGTAAAAGATGTACTGAGTGTTAAAACATATTCTTCAGTTAAAATACAAAGGTATCATTCTTTAGGTTATAATAAAAACAGATCTGTGTAAATAATTGACTTAAACAAATTTCTTAAATTATGGATTCAGGTATAATTGATATGAACATTATTTCCCTGCCACCCAAAAATTATAAATGCTTTAATGTATTGCATATGAATGTAAGAAATATGAGAGCTAATTTTGATAACTTTATAGCTGAATTAGGACAAATTAAGAATAAGATTCTCTTTATTGTACTAAGTGAGATTTGGATAGGAAGTGAGGAAGTAAACCTCTATAAGATTCCAAACTATCAACGTTTTGTGTTGCAATGATAAATATGGAGCTGGAGGTATAATTTGTTTTGTAGATAAGGATATAATGATAAATGAGAAAAGTTGTTATAATTTTGAAGTGAAATCAACTAAAGGAATAAATTTTGATCTAAAAGCAGGAGAATTGAGTTTAGGATAATATAATATTGGAAGTTCCGACCACCTGACACAAATATCAACCTGTTTATTGAGGAATTAAATAGTCTATTAAGGGAACTAAAAGTAAAAAAATATAAAATTAATTGGTGACACTAAAATAGATACACTGAAAGAAAATAATATTGTTACTTATTCAAATTATTTAAACTTATTAACTGAAAATAATCTATATAAACACATAAATGAATACGCAAGAGAAGAAATAAGAAATAATAAATTAATGTAATCATGCATTGACCATATAAGTATTAAAGGAAAATATTAAAGTTTTGACCCTGACATTTACAAAATTAAGATATCAGATCATCATGGCATAGGCATGTCAGTAGAATACTCAAATTATAACATTTGTAAAAGTCAGGAAAAAAGGCAAAGCAAAAACTGGTATATAAATAAAATAAAGCTAAAAAATAACTTAACTAAATTAAACTTAGAAACTTTAAGGAAAAAGACAGCTAATGAAATTTACAAGGTGATTAGTGAAACCTTTAAACAAGCTACTGTAGAAACAAATGGAATAGTAAAAAGAAAAAAAAATGACATTAAACCATGGATGAAACACGAAAAAAGAAATTTAATATCCAAAAGAAATAATACTTTTAGAAAATGGCAAAAAAGATTGATTACAAATGTAGAAGCAAAAAATTCACTTAGAATAGAGTAAAAAGCTTTGAGAAATAAAATTAATAATCAGATAATAAGACAAAAAATAATTTATTTTTCTAAAGAATTTGAAAATAATAAGTTGAATGGAAAACTGTGAATGAGCTAATAGGTTGCAAGGAAAAGGAATCAGTAGACAAAACCATAATAAACAATTTAGGTAAAACAGAGAAAATTAAAAAAATATGTAACAATTTTGCAAACAATTTTAAAAATCAAGTTGATGAAATTTCAGACATTTGTAACATCAAAACATTTCAGTTTAATAAAGATAATTCAGTAAATAATTCATTTTACTTACCTGAGGCAGGTGAGGAAGAAATTTAAAAAAATATTTTGAAAATGGGTAGTAAAAAAGCGCCAGGTATAGACCAGATAAAAATAGAACATGTAAAAGAAAATGTGCACATCCTCATCCAACTAATTACAAGCATAATAAACAACAGTATTGAAACAGGAAAATTTCCTATGGGTTAAAAAAAAAGCAATTCATAAAAGAGGCTCATTCTTAAATTATAAAAACTACAGACCAATCTCAATTTTAAATGCATTAGGTAAAATTTTTGAAAAATACATTTCAATAAAATTAACAAATTACATAGAAAAATATAATATAAGTACTACAAATCTTTTAGAGAATTTTGCAAATTTAATAAATACAAGACTCGACAAGTGTGAGCATATATTGATGCTATCTATCGATGTCTAAGGCATATGATGTCATGAGAAATCATGAGAAATTAGCAAAAACCTTAGAAAAAATAGGAATTAGAGGAACAACAGCAAAACTGTTAATAATAGTAATAGTAATAGTAGTAGTAGTAGTAGTAGTAGTAGTAGTAGTAGTAGTAATAATAATAATAATAATAATAATAATAATAATAATAATAATAATAATAATTGTAAGTCATACATTAGTTATTGTCATTGAGGAATTCTTGTACACTGTAGTAGAGTTTCTGTTGTAAGAATTGTTTGAGTTTTGTTTTGAATGTGTTCAGTGTATTGATGTTTTTAAGGTTTAGTGGTAACGTATTATATAGCTGTATACGTGCATTGTGAATGCTTTTTTGACTAAGAGTGGATATTATCTGTAGTAGATGGATATTTCTGGCCTGTCTAGTGTTGTGAACATGAACAGTGGAATTAAATCTATAGAGTGGTCCTTTGTCTAGTAGATCCTTTTTTACAAAGTTCAAAGTTTCAAAAATGTACATGCATGGCAGTGGAAGTATTTTCAACTTTTCAAATAATGGTTTACACGTAGAAAGTTTATTAGTGTTGGTAATTGTTTGTATTATTCTCTTCTGTAAACCAAAATTTTATTTTGATTCTGGTGCTTGTCCCCAAAATATTATACCATATTTTAGAATGGAATGGACATTTGCATAGTATACTGTTTGAAGGGTATCTATTGTGCAATTTGCTGTTAGAACTCTGATGGCATAGTTTATTGTGCTGTTTCATATTCAGAGTTTCTAGGTGACAGTTTCATTTCATGTTATCTTGTATATTAAGTCTCAGAAACTGTGTTGTTTGTTTAAAAATGAGGTGGTTGGTTACTCTGAGGAGTTTAGGAGAATTGTTTACTTATTGACCACACCATTCATATTTCATATAAATTATGAATGCAACGGTTAATTTAAAAACAAATATGTGTTAATGGAATACTAAGTATAGAACCAAAATTTTGGTACAATACTTTGTTGGAGAAGAAACTTTGTTGGAGAAGAAACTTTGTTGGAGAAGAAACTTTGTTGGAGAAGAAACTTTGTTGGAGAAGAAATGTCCTGTGTCCTAATTTTTGAAACCAAATTTCTAGAACTGACATAGTAATTTTGTAACTAATGGCCAGTTAAGATATGCTGCATGGTCTGATGACAAGAAGCCTGCTGTCACTCACTGGAGTTATGAAATTATAAACAGATATAATTACAAATTAAAGAGGTAATCAAATATAATAATAAATAGAACAATCTAGATTTCATTTAATAAATTTACACTTTTTAAAAACATCAGAACTTTGAATATATACTTTGTTGTTGTTCAAAATATAAGATCTGCCATTAAGAATTCATTACACTCTTCTTACCTATGTGCATCTTCCTCAATTAATGGCTAGAATGTCCAATTCAAAGTCTAATTATCACTTTTTTGCTTGTCTTTGCATATTTCAAAAATGGATTTTTGGCTGTGATGACTATCTTTACAACAACCTTATAACTAAATAGGGTATTTTCACAGATTCAGTCGCCAGTGGATAAATTTTTCTTCAGAAAATTTCACATTTTGCGAGGGAATGAGGAACCTGTTAGAACAGTTCTGTCCAATTGGCAGTCCATGAAACATTTTTTACAACCCTTGAGCCAAAGTACATTTTACATCATAATTTTCATCCAACACTGAAGGGCACAAAGTTGTTTTATAAATCTATGCTGACAGAATTAATATTTGATGAAGCATGTCCTGTGAGAGAAATATAAAATTACCCTTTGTTTAGAATTACCCCATCATACATAGAAACATTATTATAACACTAAATTTTAAAAAATTAACAAATACACAATTTAATTTTTCCACCT
>NNCF01127278.1:396664-445705 GCA_002313205.1 Laupala kohalensis
AATCAATCAATCAATCAATCAATCAATCAATCAATCAATCAATCAATCAATCAGTAAATAAATAAATAAATAAATAAATATGACCCATTAGTTTTATTCATTAGGTAACATTTTGCCAAACCCGTCCCATGATGGCCTGATCGATCGACAGTCTATAGACAATGGCCCGCAAGGTGAAATAAGTAGGACAGCTCTGTGCTAGAACATTATATTTTGAATATAAGGAATGTATCTTTGTTAAACTGCAGCAGTATTGTAGTAGTATAACTTCTACTAAAAATAGTAGTGCCATTAGTATATATTGAGAGAGAAGTATGACAGTAAGTGCTTAGAATTATTTTGAGCATATTGTTATTATCAAGTTCAGGGAATAAGTATTATATATTTGGAACATTAATGCTCATCTGTCTCAAGAAAGTGGAGATTATTTACTTATCTTGTTAGCATAGACAGCAGAGTATTGATTTGCTTGCTGCCAGATAGTCAGTCATCTGTGTATCAAGTTTGGTTGAAATTGCTCCAGTCACTCCAGAGTTATTGGGAGACACATATATAAAACATTCCAACCCCCATTTCACCCTTTTAGAAGTGCATTTTCATAAAATCCTTTCTTAGCAAATGTTTACACCCCAAAAAGATCGTACATGTCAAATTTCAAGTTTGTAGACTTTGTAGTTCCTTAGATTTTGAGATTAGTCAGTCAAAGAGTGGTATTTCGCTTTTACATATTTAGATTTAAAACAACATAAATTTTAAAAATAAATATGTGGTTGATAAGACATCTGACAAAGTTCAAAAAACTGTAGAGGAAACATATTGTAATTGAAATTTAAAATATATTAATGATCAACCAATAGTGATCAAACCCTTAAATGAATTCAACATTAAAATGGTATAAGAAAACAATTAAATTTTGTATACAAATTATTCAGATACTTAGTCAAGCCACTACCAAAGTTATTGTTGCTTTGGTAGATGGGAGGAATGACTCCCAAGAAATATATCCTAATTGCAAACAGGAAGTGGAGAGTGTGTCCGACAATACAAATATTGTTGTATTAAAAAGTTTTTATTTTATGTTTATGTAGTTCATATACCATTTTATGATACCAAAGACTTTTGCTAATGTGAGAATGAAATTTGTTAACAGTTCTCTCTCAAGAAAATGCAACAGTTACATTATTTTTGATGGTTATAACCATTGAAACACAATTATTATTCTTTATTTGTTTGGTTTGGTTTAAGTTTTCTGAAAAAATATTTCATTTGAAGAGCCATGCAAGTTGAAAAGGGCCACATATGTGAATTTTACTTCACTTTTTAACAGAATGTGTCTAAAATTTTGATATGTTGCAAACATGGGTTCATCACAGAAAAATGTATCGAATTTGATTCTTTTACTTCATCTATCTGTACTATCGACAAAAATTTTTTGAAAGTTATTCAGGCATGCAAATAGAAAAAACATTTTCTTTTGTAAAGCCAATGTTTTGGTAATCGATCTAAGTCTTGTTGATAGTTTAATTGCTATGACGGTCAAAAGATGGCGTGGGCGTATACATCGTCGTGAACAATATGCTATAAGATGTCTGTCGCAACCAGGGGGGGGGGGAGGAATCATTATAGGAGGACTTGGAAGCTTGTTTGGAAGTAACCTGTAGCCCTCCCAGTAGATAGCTCTGCCTATGAAGACGACTGCGCGCTCTACACGAACGGTTGCGGATCTAACTCGACTGGAGCGGGTGCGAGATTCGACAAGCATGGACTAGCACAACAATGAAACAAAGCAGGTGTACTGGCGTATGCGCGTATACTGTGACACTGGCAACGGCAACGACAAAATGTCGAGGAAGCATGTATTTTGTGTTAATCAATGCTTTAGTGCAAGTGGCTGTGGGGAATATTTCTTCTGTTTTCCCAAGAATGAAAGACGGTAAACCTTACTTACTATCATTATTAGAATACATTATTATTAGAAAATTAATGATATGCATCTATTTTCCACGTGGAGTTACGAAAATGTGGTTTCTTGGTTGGTAATGCATCCTGAATTTTTCTTTAAGTAGTTTTATACAAATGGTGAAGATGTGTGAGATCTACTTTGTTTCTGATAATCGTTGCAGACTTGAAGAAGTAGTTGGTGAAAACAATGGTTCATGCGATTTGTGTAACACACGATGACATCTAGCCTTCAGTTGCTTGATGGCTTTGTTGATTATAAGCATTGTGCTCAACATGGCTGGGAATGTATGATCCGACCACTAAATAAATAGTTTTAAGTATTTATTTAATGTGATGTATACATTTATTATGAAACTAATACATTCCATGAGATTTTTATGTGCTTCAAAAGGATTATTTCATGTGCTAAAATTTAATAATAGTGTATTTCACAAAAATACTTATAATAAATGTATTAAGTTAAAAATGCAAATCCCATGTTTTCTTTCAGCACTATTCCTTTCTTTGAAATAATTTCAGAGTGATGTGTGAATTACGAAATAAATTCGAAGCAGAAAGCTACGACGGGTAGGATTGTATGATGGATTGGGGTTTTGGAAGGGGAAGGAGAAGGAGGGAGGAAGGAGACCTAGCGGTTACTGGCACTACTAACCTAACCTGTAGTCGTCCCGCCAGATGTCGCGCAAAACACTGTTCCATTTGTAAGTGGGAGATTCCCATGTGTAGTAGTCTGTGGTCGTAACACCAGGAAAAATGATAGTTATCAGTGACCATGCACGCGTATTTGGAGCGGTTTGTTTTTTTGGAAATTTTGAGTTACATTTCGAACATTCTACATTAAATTATTTGGCACTTACAGTGGCTTCAACGGAACACTCTCAATTTGGATAAAATTCAATTTTCCAAAAGCAATATTAGGTGCAACATCAAAAATATATTCCGTAATGAATTTTCATAATAATTTTTTGGCGTTTTATCAATTTTTTGTGTCTGCAGTAAAAACATGTTTTTGGTACTTAAGGCGTTTGTCATATGCATGTCTCAATTTCTGATAATTCTTCTGTGGATTGAGACATTATCACAATGTTTGAATGAATTTTAGAGAACCGTTTCAATAATAATAACCTAGTAACTTTTGTCAATACCAAAGCGCAGTGTGATGATCTCTAATGGGAATTTTAATCTTTAATTACAATGTACTTATCTCCTTCTTATACATGTCACTTTGTATCTCAAATGCCATAGTGTGCTTGAAAAAGTGCTAATGTACTTTTCCAGTTGGTTATCCTCGATAGTCTGTGATAAGAAGAGTACATTCTGTGGTTACGGGTGCAGGAGTACTCGCTTTGGTAAGTGACAGTGTTACAAAGTTTGAGTGGCGAAATCAATCAATTCAAACTGTCAACTCTTTGAGTATAGAAATCTCTCATCTTGGGTAAAGATTAGTCCGCAGGGCTAGGTCATTTTTATATTATCGGATTACAAACGCATAAAAAATTATTAGACACTACTTAGAATAGTGATTGATGGGAAACGAGTGATTAATTTACGGAGTGACTTTACTGGTAGCATAAACGAAGATTTAAAAAAATTCAATTCTCCTCAAACCTCAAGTACAAATGCTATTTTGATGAAATAAAAACAATTGGTACGAATTGTGTGAATTCGGGAATATTTTTAACAGATGAGATTTTTAACAGAAAATTTAAAATTGTTGTAAACGGTAGAGATGTTCTATGTTAAATCTAACGAGTAGACACGTGCAAAGATTTCGCTCGAGTGTATCAATCAGTAGACCAACTTTATCAAGAAAGCAGTAATAAATAAAATATACACGTGGAGTTGATCGAAGTTTTCGAGCCCTGAGTAGCGTCTTCTGTGAGGCAGTTCATGAACTAACTTCATTCTGTGCCTCTTCATCGGATCTTCGAGAGGTCTGCAGCGATTCAGGGGATACAGCTCAGGACTTTACCACGATTCGAATTCAAATTGTTCCTTAAAACAAATTATGGGAAGAAAGAACATAGTTAAAATGCGAGATTACGATTTCGTCCTTTCTAGAAAATAATCTTCGTAATTACACCAACCTCATTTGTTGCAATTGGTTAAGAATGACGGGAGAGGAAGGCATATTTATAAAGAGATAACTTGTAAAATATTGCTACATCTATTTCCATAATTGATGTTGACGAGCCCTAAAGCCCCACAAAAAAAAAAAAAAAAATTCCATAATGAAATGTAACCGGGGATTTTTGATAACATACGTAAATTACATTATAATAATAGGAGGGCCATTTTATTACTCTACTCTCAATCAATTTATGGACCGTCCCGGTAGTTACCTTAAACAATTGAGGAAAATCCAGAAAAAAAACTCTATTAGGCTGCACGACGAAAACAAATATTATAAAGTATGCTACACACAATAATACATAATAATTACATAAAATTCAAAGAATTTGATTACAAGAAAATTATACAAAATATTACGAAGAATGTTACATTTAAATTTTAAATATACAAGTTTAAAATTTACAAACATACAAGTTTATGACTTTATAAATAACATTGAACGTATTTAAGCTTACTATAGAATACATTTGAATTATAGATCTAGTGAAATAATGGCTATGACAAGTTGAACATTTAAATCCATATTAACGTTAACTATTCATTCAAAATTATATATACAACCTTACAAAAAATACTTTTATAGAAAATGACAACAAATTACATTAGATTACAGAAATTACAAAAATATGTTGCTAAAATGTCTAGTGATGACACTATTAAACCCGACAGAGCTTGCCGTAGAAGCTTAAGCTTCGGGGTTCTAGTATCGGGTGCGACATGAGTGCTCCGCGTCCCCATCACGAATTGCCATGGTCGTTGCCTTTAGATCCATCTCAGTACGAGCGAGTAGGAGGGACAGAATTCTCTTCGGAATCTATAACTATATAAGTCATAATGTAATATTAATAAAATATATGAATTTAACTAATTAAGTCTAACATGTTGCGATGCTCCTTTAATATAAACTCCTTCAATTGCTTCGATAATGTGAGGGAGAAAAGTTTCGTCAAAAAAGTATCCATAAATTTTACCCCTTTGAATCATATTAGGGCCCTCTCATTTGATACACAGACTTATTTTAAGTCTAGTTTGCGAAATTCTTGGAAATATTAATTTATAATTTACTTCCACACGTTTGAGTTTTTATGTCATTATTTTTTTCCTGTTCCCTCTTGTACTTGAAGATAAATCAGAGAATATTATATATCCTCCCTCCGTGTATTTCAGTTGTCCAGGAGATCGTCTATCAAATATAATCGACATTTACTTGCGACCCGAAAGCAAAGAATCTTTATTCATTGACTCGTTTTCTCTGGCTGCACTATTTTGATAATTCTATATTTTTCACAATAACGATTACAACTTGTAATCACGCATTCCTATGCGTAAAACAAGATTCCTTTCGTATTAGTTTCATCTTTAGTAATAATGAAAATGAAAATATTGCTTAAGATCATTCATTTTATTTATTCCGTGATCTATGCTGTCCAGAAGGAAGAAGTTAGGAATTTGGAGTGCAGCTGTCTGATTGTCCAAAGGAATCGGAGGTCACTGAAAACTTGATTTGAGCCTATTGTGTTGTGTGTGATATATTCCTGTTTTTTTAATTTTACTATAGTGTTTTGAAGTGAAATACATGCCATTCTATAACGCTTTTCGTGTTTTCTATGCAAAAAGTTGGGTTAAGTGCTGAGTGATAAGTGTTCGTATTCAACTTCTGTGAAATCATGGGAATTCAATCACGACGTGCGATCCCGGGTACAATGCATTAGGAAATGTATAAGACGAAATGTGCGTAAATTTTACGAACAGTTACATTGGAACTATGATTATGGAGTAGAAGAATGTGGGTGAAAATAACCATTGAATTAAAGCTTCGCGTGTTATTCCTAATAAGGTAAGTTTATTCCCCCTTCTTTAATTCTTCTTTGCGTGGAATGCAACTCTCCTTTCCGTTTCAGACCCCATATCTGTATTTTAACGTCGTTTCTCGCATGAGGCTCATCAATTATGTCTTAATCTATATGCGCGTTGTCTTTCCACTGCCTGGTTTTTCTCCGGGTTTCCTCTGATTTATGATCGGTATTAATGAATGAGATTTAAATCGACATTTTTAACAAAAAAATATGAATAAATACATTTGTCGAAAAAGCAGTTAAAAATTTATATTACCATGCGGAGGAGAATAAACTAATTTACTCTCCGAAAGCAAGCAAGGAACCATCTCATCAATTCCGATCAAGGGCCCTGAGGCAGAGGCGGATTTATTATTCCTGCGTCCCCATAAATTAAGAACAAAAATCGTTAGCTGCAGGTTGCATCCATATTTACTGACACCTCGAGAATTAAGAATAAAGTTAATTATTATGCATACAATATGTGCTTTCACCTTGTTTTCGCTTCTAAAATTTTGCCATAAACACTCATCTCTCCACTTCAATGTAGAAATCATTTGAAAGAAAGTGGTTACCGTGGTTACATACGTGTTTAATAATATGTATTTACCGACGTTTATCTGGATGATTCTGTGAGAAAGAAATATATCGTGTGATGACATTTACAGCATCCAAACCGGTCAGCTTTGATGTTTGACTCAAAATTACCACTGCAATGATGTAGAAAATTCTTAAATTAAATATCAATAATAAATAGCATATGTGTTATTTTCTGAAAAAAATAAATAGACATTGTCAACATAGAAACTCTAGTAGAGATTTGTGCTTTGAGAGCCCATTAGGTGATTTTTATATAAATTATGTGAGTTTATATAAATATTTTTGATTAATTTTTTTTTGTAAATACGCCTGAGAACACTTCTTTTATAAATTGATTTTTGAAGCATTTCATGCGTTTTTCAAACAAGTTATTTCTGTAATATGAACAAAAAATAGATTTTAAAATGTTTGTTCCAAATCCTTCGAGCGAAGATTAAGGCAAAAATCAGTTTGGTGGACAGTCGGTAAAAATTTTTCCATTTAGAAGTAGTCCCGAGAAACTTCGACAGATGATTTCAAGTGGGATTTCATCACTCAACGTGGATATTTCGACGACGATCGAAAAGACAATTTGACCCTTTCAGGACGGCCCCGTGGAAAATTACCCTCCCTACCCTACCTCTAATTTCTGTCGACTCTTCCTCATAGTATCTTTCCAAGGAGATAGGGTAGCGAGCGTCAATAACATCTTCACCGCGGCCGATAAGGTTAAAACGGTTACTAGAGTCCAGCAAAATGTTTACAACACATTCTGACCGTCTGTTTTCGCAAAGAAATATACCGTAAAATTTTTTCAAGTTACTGAAGTGGTAAAAATGTCTTCCTTAATGACGGAATTTTTTTGCCATTTTATTTAATGGTGTTGAAGAATTTGTCACCAAAATCATTGAGAGAAATTTGAAAAAATATTTTTAAACTACCATTACTTAAAATCAATTTTATTTTTTACAAGTTCAATATTTTTTTTGTTTTTATTACAATTAGGATACAGCTCTCACGACGTAGTAAGCACCGACTCGCGGAGAAAAAATTAACTTATAAATACATCAAGGAAAACCTGTGTGCGATGAAGGGTTCCAAATATTAAAATATTTATTTTAAAATTAAATTCTCGAAATATGCATATTTAAATGGCTGAGTATTAAATACATCGGTGTGGGTTGGTACAGGTTTTCTTCGTAAAGATGTACTTGTCCTGAGTTCTGTAGAATATAGAAAATTACAGTATCGCTATTTCAGTAATACCCTTTCAAGTTTCCTGGAACCTACAGAACCCTTTCCTAGATTACCTTTGGCTATCGTAATCGTCTATGAGTCATTGCAGAAAAATGGAACTTTTCCACCATTTACTTTCCACGAAAATGGTTAATAGCATGTGATTACGGAATTTCCTCCGGCTCGTGGCGGATTTTCCGTAAGCGGAAATGTCATTTAATATTTTTCTTATTATTGATCCCCATTTTTGACTGCACATTATATCTACGATTCAATTTGGAATAATTAATTGATAACGGTACGTATTTTTTTAAATTATAAGTATTAAATCCACCACTGCCCTTGGACCCTCGATCGGAATGGAAAGGTTGGTCCCTTGCATGTTTCCGGAGAGAAATTAAGTTAATTATCCACCACGTGCTCATACATAGTTAGCAACTGCTTTTTTGACAATAAAGTTTATTTATATTTATTTAGAAATCCAGAAAAATAGAAGTAATATAATCAATATTTATGGACTGATTTCCAATGACCCAACACAATCCTTGTATGTGTAATGTTATGTTATCCCTCCAAACAGATAATCTTCGGACTATCCAAAGATTTGCATTTCACTATCTGAATATTGTGCTCAACCGACCATGCGACTGAACTTTCCTCTTTAACGACTCGAATTCATGTTCTCATATTGTTGGATTCACTCTCAGAGGTTTTGAAGTTCCGTGAGCAATGAATTCTGTGTCGCCGGAATAAGAAAAAAAGGTTCTTCGTGATGTACGTAAATGGGAAGTTTGAAGGACTTTGTTAATAAAAACATAAAAAAAAAAGATTGTATGACCTTCATTACAGGCAACAACAAACACAACCTCAACAAGATGAAATATTTATGCTGTATTTCCTTACAAGTTTATGTATAGTCTGAGAATATGAAATTTATTTCAACGTTCAAAAATAAAAGAAATAATTTGAGAACGAAAGGGTTAGATAAGAAAGATCATATGAACATTAACAATGTAGTATACAAAATAAAACGCAAAGATTGTAATGCTAGCTATGTAAGTCAAACAAAAAGAGGGTTAAAAACTGAATCCAGGAGCACAAACGAAATAAAAAATCAGTTGAACAAAGAACCTCACATTGCATTAATAATGACTACTTGATGGATTGGGATAATACATTAATATTGAACAAAGAAGTTAATTATTACAAACGTTGCTTATCAGAAATGATATGTATAAAACATACGCACAGACACAGATAAGATAACTGGTGTTCACAATACAACATTAAAACATGTTTGTGTAGTTTCTGCTTTTTTGTAAACATATTTTGTTTTATATTTATGCTTACTATCATGTTGAATTGTTCTGTTATATTTATTGTTAGAATCTGACGACGACTTCGGACGAAAGTCGAAACGTTGTGAGGTTTTATTACCAAATACCATTCGTCCATAAAAGGTCGCAAGTCTCGCATTATTTATTTCATTAGTTATAAGGAAGATTTTTGTGTAATGACATATTTTGTGAACGAATTGATGAGATAATGCCCCCCAGGGGACTTACATCTAGTAAGTACGTGTTTGGCGAACACGGGGCCCCGAGCTGAGTCTGGCATTCCTTTCACTTACTTGTGCTAGGCTCCTTCCTTTCTCTTTCCTGACCTTCCTTGGTCACCTCTTGTTCTTTTCGATCCCGACGCTAGGGTATCTTTCAATTTCCTCATTTTTGTCCCCTCCCTCATTTTTTGTCCTACCCCTCATTCTTTGTCCCCCCCTCATTTTTTGTCCTCAATGTTTTGATGTATGTTTTGGTATGTTGTAATTCAGGAGGGTTTTAGTGGGTCTGGTTGAATCATTCGGCGAGTCCCACTCGCGGAGAGAGTCATGTTGGCTCTCCCTAGTGCGTAACTGCATTTTACCTACCTCTACAAAATTTTAGGGTTCTAATGACCTCGATGTCGATGAGCCCTAAAACCCCACAAAAAAAAGAGATAATGAACAAATCCACCACTCATCGAAAGATTATCTTAGACACTTTATCATTTGTAGCTCTTTAGGGATGTCTTAGAACTTCAGGGAAACAATTTTCATCTGAACTTGCGAATCCCAATTCTTTATTTTCCCTTTCTTTTCTTGGAATTAGACTCTCCGCGCTCTGGAAAATCTTTTGAGTCCGTTCGAATTAAAAAGTTATCAGATACACGATCGACCGGGTATAAAATGGCTGAGTGATTATGATTCAGTTCTGATTGTGATATTGACTGTCAATTTACAAAGAAGTGTAGTTACACACTACCGTTGAAAAATCTTTTTCGCAAAAAAAATACGAGTTTTGTTCCATTTATTATTAACAGTGGATGCAAGCTTAATTATCGTTCCAGAAAAAGTACTAAAATTACGAAAAGTCGAAGATCCGGAACAAGGCAACCGATCTGTTTTTCTTACAAAAGGTTTTTTTCTAGTAAACGTAATACGTAAACCAAGAAATTGCCTAATTATATAAGGTCAAGTGTACCCTTAATTAAAATGTATGTTTTTAAAAATTTGTATACATGTGACTTCTTATTGAAATAAAGATAATTTTATTGAGAATAAGGTGATATTAGGTTGGCTAAGAAAAATCGGACAAGATTCACGGTTTTCGCGTTTTAAACGTCTAATATTTGAGCGAAAGATCTGTGCTCAACGACAAGCGTAGAGCCTTCCATTCTGCGCGATAGATTGCGGTAGTGTTGTCCGTCTGTATCGCAATGTATAGTACACTTTCCGCTCACCAGTTTCGCTAGCGTCTGTTGCCCATCGTTCTTTCACTCAAATATTCAGCTTTTAAATTGTGACTGACAATTTTGTCTGATTTTGCTTGGACAACCTAATATCACCGTGTTCACAATAAAATTATTTTTATTTTAATGTAAATTTCTATGCGAAAACAAATGTCTGCAGAAATGAGAAAAAATTCATGTTAATTAAGTGTAGCCTTGTTGACCTGAAATAATTAGGCAACCCATCCACGATTGCTTGTTTATGAATTATGTTTAATAAAATACCTTTCGTTGGGAAAACACTTTTTTTTGTTTTTTTGCGTGGGAAAAGAAACTGCCTTAACAATTATTGTGCCCTGTGAATAAAAAACGCTAATGATGTGAGTGTGTATTCTTAAATCACTCTCGTCTCTTTTTATCCTTCCTCACAATTACTTGCAATTTGTTAGGTGTTAGAATATATTGAAACGAATTTATTGATAGAAACAATGTATTCCAAACTACTTGCGCCAACCACCCGCTCGAGCAAACATTTTCATGTCCAGAACAATTTGCCTCGTCACTTTCCCTAAACCGTATTTTGGAGTAATGCCGTTTCTGTTTTTGACGTCAACTACAAACTCGCGGGTGGGCGGATGGAATGAGAATGCTGAAGGTACGAGCGCTTTGCTATGACAAAATCGACATTGTCACTTCTGCCACAGAAAACGCCGCACGCTTCCAGGGAACTGTTCTTTTCTCTCAGCATCCAATGTGGGAAGCCGCTGGTCATCCACAGAGGAATACACTACTACGCAGAGGCGGAATTTCTATGTTTCGATGTGTGGGGGAAGGGGAGACAGACCGATTCTAGATATCTTGAAATCTTGCAAGTATAAAATGATCTTATTAGCTGACAATGTTCTTCTTCTTCACTTATTCTTCTTTATTTTGTAAATGTAAATTGCCTGCAAATAGGTCGTTCTATACGTGCAACATAATTAGTAGCAAACGCATAACTAATTATCTTAAAAACGTTTATCCTAATTATATACCTTCCAGGAAATTGACATAGGTGTAGAAACTTAAATTATAATGATAAGTGAGTCGATTGGAAGAGTTACGTACCAATCAAGAATGAGATAAAACGCTTACTCGGATCAAATTATTTGGGGATGTCTGTTCTTCTCAAATCCCACCCATGCTAAACGGAAGGAAGCAATGTCTAACTACCTGTAAACGTAATCAACAGCAGCAGTTGTGATTTGCTGACTCCATTTTATATTTTGTTAACCTCTTGGTTAGAGTGGTTGTTCGAACAGTTCTATCGCAGCCACGACATATTAGTTTCTAATGACAGTAGGAACTTTTCTTCTCAACAACTCTCTCTTCTCGATCCTCTTCTATAACAAATCTCTGAAGTTAAGTTAAAAATACTGGCACAGATATTGTTTGAAATGATCGATTTATCATACATTTTACGTACAAACAACAAACACCGTGTTAAATATAAAAAAAATGGACGAAAAACGATCGAATGAATCACTTCAACGATGTTCTATGCATAGGATTACCTTTTAGGTGTATATTTAGAAAACGGATTCTACTAAGAAGTCCCATTTATCTCGAAATTAAGTACTATTCGATTAACTTTATAACTATGTAAACGTGTTAATTTTAGTATTAAGTGAACTATATAGTAAAGTATATTACGAACTACATTACATTAGAGACAGCAGATCGTTGGATCGTATAATTCCAATATAACACTTCGTGGGAATCAAGCGTAATCGTGTGAGACTTTCCCTTCAATTCTGAAGATCCCTACAAATACATTTCAACGATTTTTAATTCACAACTTCCGAGTACCTACTCGTGGAAGTGTGTTTGCAACGTCAACAGCCAGGTGGAAATGCGGAGGGTTAAGTAGGGACTCGGGCGTCGAGGCGCGTGGTGCAGTGGATAGCACACCTGCGGCCAAAGCAGATTTACCGGGTTCGAGTCCCGGTCCATCGCAATTTTCACTTGGCTGTTGACGTCACATTCAACGAGTTGTTTGAAAAACAAGTCGCGAGGATTTCGTGGAAAACAACATGTGCAGTGGGGTTCTGTGCGTTTGGGGATATGCTAAGTTTGGGAGAATTGATGCGAAATGAGTATTAGAGGCAATTTACAAATCCGTAAGAGAATTTTTTATTACGCTATGCGTAACAATGTACTAAACATAATTTGTTTAAAAATATGAAGAAATCACAATTTTTCACTCCGTAGAGGCGTCGGGGGGGGGGGTGGCAGCTTGAGCCCGAATGCTGTTCCTTGCGTTAATCTACCTCTGCAGTTGCAGCGAGTGGACCCAGATGTCATAAAAGAGGAGTCTCTTAACCACTGCATTCTGAGGTCAGAGATACACTGCTACGGAGTTATACCGCTAATAGTTTATGACGAAATAAAAGTGTGGTGTACATTTAGTATGTACATTTTTATTTGAAAGAAGAGGGCGGATGAACCTTAGGGGTGTACACACGTCTTAGCTTATTCTTCTCTAATTAATGATTAAATACCAATTAATGGTTAATATTAGTAGCCTATTATTTTATTCATTTTTAAATATGTTATTTTTAATTTGAATGTGACTTTGAGGACCACCAACAGCTGGTATAATGTTTGAATTACTTCATTCTAGATGTAGTTATTCTAAAATTTTAATTTGTATTTTCAACGTATTTATGTCGCAAAACTTACTTGTCAAGAGAAATTTACATAATGTGAACATTATTTAGTTTGTCTCACCACGCATTTATAATGACGTTACTGAGGATGTATAATTATCAGATACAAAATGTCATTGTTATGATGTGCGATAATGAAGTAATAATGTTTACGAGGTCGTATATTATTGACGTCAGATGAAATTCACGAATAGATTACTAATAATAATAAAAAAATATTAATCTACAAGTGAGCAATGCTCGGTGGCAGGAAGAGAAAAAGACATAACGAAATTATAAATAATACGATAATAACAGGTTAAAAACTAATCATCGCCCAAATATCTACAAAAATACAAACACGCGGTATAAAATTGTTAGAAAATTAGTACAAAAGGTTGCAACTAGAAAGAAATTAGATTTAAGAAATTAATTATCTACATGAGACCCATATGAGTGTATATTCACATATACTTCGGAGCATAATTTATTCTTAACTACTTATGTTTTTTTTTTTTTTTTTTTAGGGCTTTAGGGTTTAACTACTTATGTCTAATACTGTATTTAATTAATTTAACTTAACGGCATTGTTTTGAGATTATCAAATCTTTATGAATGCCTATTGTAATGTTTTGTTAATTTTTACTTAATACAGTTATTTATTTTTATCGTCATGTAACTATGTAATAAATTTGTGATCGACGAATGTGCGTGACAAAGAGTCGAGAAGTAGAAATTTTGAAATAATGAGGAATTCTTTTAAAAAAGTCGAAACAATAAGTAGAAATGAATCCGAGCTTTAGAGAAGGAAACTCGTCGAAAGAATTTCTTTACTAACATTTGCGCAAGACCTCCACTCATTCAGGAAAACTCTCCCAATAAATCGTCGTAAGAAATTTCCACGAGTACAGTACAATGCAGAAGCTCGATCGGCATCGGTGTCCGGAGGGTACAAAGTCCATCGCGAGCGCTATCAGCTGGTCGGTGGCAGAAGCGGTCTCTGGCAGTGTGAAGCCGACTGCCGGTCAGAGAGGACAACGCCCGAAGATGGTGTCGCGCTACCTTCAACTCGCTGGCTGCTCCGGTCGCAGGGCAGCGACGGCCGCTCTGGGCGCGGTTCGCCCTCGCTCCGCCGCTTGGCCCTTCGTCGCCCTGCGCGCCGCCTCCACCGCCCCCGGACGCAGCCCCATCGTCGTCCAGATGAATGTGAGTTCACTGCGTTCACGGGGCTAGTGAAAGTCGCTTTTCAACGCCTCTTCCGTGCCTGCGCACAGTGGAGTATATCGAGGCGAAACCTGGTCAAAAGTATTTTATCCAATACATTTGATGAATTATGGCGAAAAGTGATTTTTAAGTATATTAACAAATGTTATGTCCATTATTCTATTACGGCAATTTATATAGAGCTTCTTTTTAATTGTTTATAAAGATTTGATACGTAAACTCGAATCAAAAATACATTGAACTTAACATGACATTTGTTTATATAAATATAAACGATAATTCTCCATAATCCATTAAACTCGCTGGTAAAATTCTTTTGGCCAGGTTGCATCTCAATATACTGCACTGCGCGATGTTACGAAGCGGTGTTCACTATCAGCGAGTACATCCCCTTTTACTCCCATCTCTTCAAACGTTGACACAGGGTCAAATTCAACACCATTGTCAAAAAATTGCCGAAGAAATTTCCATTTTTTAAATGCGAGAGTTATTGGCCATATTTATCAATAGGGATGAGGGTTCGTGCATCTTCAATACAATGTACATAGTGGTCCAAATGTGATTGCAATAGATCGTGAAATGAGTGGAATTTTTTTATGTACTTCTAAGTTCTTTATTTAGCCTTGATGATGACCAAAGTAAAAGGTCGAAACGTCGCCATAATTAAAAAGTTGTTTTAATTGGCCTAAATGCAAGAACCTGCATCCCTATTCAGTGTTTCAAAATATGAAATGCTTTTATTTGATGTAACATACTAAAATGCTTTTCAATCGAAATACGACCTATTTATTCAATTGTTGCACCAAAATGTTGAGGTTATTTGTACCGTGTACAAGATATCATGTTCAACGCCTAATTAAGAGTTAATTATTTCAGAAGTATTTTTTACTATTCATTCCCTTTTTCTCAAATATAATAATAAGATATTTAACAATCTTATGTGAATGCCATAGCAAACTAGTTTCTTTAATACATAAAAAAATTGCAATTAAAGTTCGAATTTTTGTGCGGACCTTCAACATTTTCTGTATAGAGATTACAGCACATGAAGTGCTAGGCTATATCTTTGGAGGGTCCTGAGATAACGTTGCTGAACAAACTCAGATCCTCTCAGCAGTTACTTGATTACTTATTTCGATTTCTCTATGGGAAAATACTTCTTTCTGCAGACACAATTTGCAAACGGAAGATTTTTCCTACCCTGAAATCAATGAGGTCGGACACGAGTTTCAATATAACATCTTAAACACATCAAAATTTATTAAACAGATACTTAAAGCTTTCTTCTGCGATTTTTAACTTTTCTTGTTACATTCATCAACTTTTGAATCTAATTTTTCTGCCCCAAATGCATTTGCTGCCGATTGCTTTTTCTTACGTTGAAACTTTTTGATCGAAACTCAATTAGTTGTTGTGATTCCTTCACTACAACCTATTAGAAAAGAGTAAATATAAAAGGAGCTAACGAACTATGAGTTATAGGATAGTATTTGCGTTGATAAATTATTATGGGTAATGCTCAGTAATAAGATTTCAGTTAATTTTATTATTTGACTGGGAGAACCAATTTAAACCTAACTTTATTATCTTGCAATTACGAACCAATCTGAAATTCTGCATAAACTATTGGCGTATGGGTGTATTTGTCACTTATCCCTCTTCAAAGATGTTGTTTTTGGCGAGGAAAACAGGATTTTGGCATCGCAAACGGTATAAGTTCATCGCAAATTGAGGTTTTTTTTCATTTTGTGTATATAATAATGTATTGTCAAAAAGCGGTTACAAACTGCAAGAAAGAGACAATCTCATCAATTTTGATGAAGGTCCCTAAAGCAGCGGAGGTTTGGAAATTTCAGTACATGTCTAAGATAAGAATAAAAATACTTAACTACGTGTTGTAATATCAACAGAATACAAACAAATTTGTATTTAATAAAACAAAAATATTTCACATTTACGTATTGCTATCAATCCATAAATTACTCGGAATGTGTTGTTTATCAATAGTAACTATTACAATAACTATAAATTCGAGACTAATTATTACAATAGACCGCCGCTCAGATAGTATACTTTAATGTAAATTGATTTGATATTTATATTTACGGGTAAAGGTTTTTATTAATGTATGTTACGTAACGATGTACATTTGCTGTGCTCATATAATTATTAGTATATTATGTTCTATGATAAAAACTTTTTAAGCGCTCATGTTACAGTGCTGTCCTTATCGGTAAAGTATACCTTGTTTGGGCACTAGACAATGCCATGAATTTCTACGTCGGGGTCGTTTTTCTCTGCGGGAGTCAAACTTGACTTTGAAAATATTTTATCCTTGAGTTTCTTTCGTTCAAGGGGTAACAGAACGAATCGAATTTTTCCTATTTCAGATTTATCTTTCAATTGAGCGTTCGGAAAATTTTACTGAAACAATGATAAAAGCAAATTTCCCAAATATTCATCTACCTTTTATTCTTCGTCCATGGCTCGGAAAAATGATTGTTGGGTCGAGCCTTGAATGTTGAAAACGCTTATTCCTCTTGAAACTATTCTCGTAGCAATTCAAGAAAGACGTACTTATGGAACATCAAAGTGCAGAATAATATCATTTATCTTACAAATCTCATCTCAAC
The DNA here is from genome assembly GCA_002313205.1 of Laupala kohalensis. Taxonomy (NCBI): domain Eukaryota; kingdom Metazoa; phylum Arthropoda; class Insecta; order Orthoptera; family Trigonidiidae; genus Laupala; species Laupala kohalensis. The sequence continues at coordinate 413,717 of NNCF01127278.1, forward strand.
AAGAGCTGCTGCATCCATTACGTAAGGTACTGCGTCTGTTATATAAATGGCATTTCTTTCTTTTATCGCACGCCGTAGTTCAGTCTACAATATATTGACTGTCAATCGATAAAATAGCAATTCCGAAGATATGGTGATATCTTCCATGAAGCATTTGGTCTTGAAATGCGTTTCAAAGCAGAAGAAATTTTATCCGTGAACATTTTGAAGTCTTCCGAAGTAATTCTCCTTGAACAGTGTGAAAACAGCACGATCAGCGGAGTACTGAAGTGTTGTTGCAATATTTTGCGTGTAATCAGAGTTTGTTTATTGGACCTCATATTGTTTTAAATCACTTTAAAACATTCGAGAAATAATTACTGGAAACCCACAAAATTTTCCGTAAAATATCTTGACGCTTTAGTACTCTCCTGTCATGATCTCTGTTACAATAACTTGCCAGTTTCTGTACTATCTCATCTCACACTATCTTACAACTAAATACACAATAGTCTCAACCCATGAAAATGAGATAGTGAGGAAATCTACTTTGTCTGAAGACCCGGAGAGCATATCTAATTCGAGTTTTGTTATTTTTATATAGTACTTGAGAAGGTACTTATGAGAGTACTTATTTAAGAAATATAAAACACTTTATTATGAAGTATAAAGCACTCTGTTCAAAGAACCATTGTCCGTATTTTGCATAGTTGCACTTTTGTGAGCAGACGATTGAACTGAGAGAATAGGTATCATTCGTGGATTTTTGTCGATGTTTTTTGAATTATTTGGAGAAGTATTAATTTCAACGAACAGATTGTCAGGACATGAGAAGCCATAGAAGCATGATTGAAAACTCCTCTCAGATAATCTTATGCAAAGCTGTCCAACTGGCTGACCACGATAGAGTACATTTTTCATCAAACGTTGGGGTGGGGAACACAACGTTTTGCTATAAATCTATGCTCGCAGAATTAATATTTGACATAGCATAAAAATAAAAAATTGTGTTCATTGTTATCCCGTCATACATTACAGTATGAAAACAAACCCCAGCGGTGGCGAGGGTGATAGTGTTGTTGCTCATCACCGAGTCATCTCGGGTTCGATTCCCGATTGGATCAAAGCATTTGTAGCTTTTCACACTAATGTCCCAGTTCTGCTGTGACTACTGAAAATCAAACCTTCCTTCCTCTATCCAGCTCCTCCTAGTGTCAATAACTCTTAACTATTACTAACTACTTCTACTAATCCCTCCACATGGGCCAAGTTGTTGGTAAACCCAGCTAACCGGTCCACCTACTAACAATGACCTACCACCCAACTCCTATCACTCCATGTAGATAAGCTTCAATAGCACGCTACATTTCCCATTTACAAATACAACATTATAAAAACATTTTTACCATACTTTTGAACAATTAAAATTATTCTATTTAACTTTTCTAGCGTGAAATAATAATTTATTTATGTGAATCGAAATATCGTTTTACAAATAAATAATGATTGTCCGTTAATTTTGTTCGTTGGACAACATTTTGCCGAACCTCATCTCGTGCCAGCCCGATCGATAGGAAGAGTACTGAAAATTGCACACAAGCTAAGATACGTTGGACAACGCTGAACTAGAGTACTGGATGAAGCAGATGAGCATTGTTTGAGAATCATTTGCCTATGATTATTTGGACAGACCGTTTAGGATCTGATGGATTTGGCTTGGAGGACTCGTCCCCTCGCTACCATAAACGTCCAATGTGTCCATTTCGTGTTGGGGCTCCCGAACCCAGAACTCTCGGCAACTGAAAGTCGCTAGAATATCCATCGATTCTGGAAATGTCCGAAAAAAACCGGGTATTTTTGAAAGGTTATCAATGCGTCGTGCGCCAAACTACGATTGGTGAAATCGAACATTTCTTTGCAACAAAACTGAACATGAACTCGCAACTTCTTAGTACCTACTCGGGGAAGGAAGATAGCGTTGCCTAGGGCCAGGTGAAAATTGCGATGGACCGGGACTCGAAACTTGGATCTCATGCTTTGACCGCAGGTGTGCTGCCACTGCACCACCCACCTCGTCCTGTTGTGTGAGGGGTTTGGGAGTCGAATGGCAGCTCACTTGCGACCAGTGCAGTATATGCCAGGTTCGAATACCGGTCCGTCGCAATTTTCACCTGGCCGTAGACGATGAAAACAACATATTATCGTAGTGTGTGTTACGTACCGTCAAATAAGTTTTTCGCACGATCTTGGCGATCATGTAATATTCGTGTTTCCTCTAGCTTATCCTGGCTTCTTTTGCGTTTTCTAAGTCCCTTAATATAATATACTTTGAATTTTTAATCACTTTTCCGTTTAAAAGTATGTTATTCATTGGAAGCATTCAAACCGTAAAAAAATGGTGATCTCTCGAAAAAAATTTACCCAAGACCCAATTCGCAGTTTCGTGATGTGAAGTGTCGTTTGTGTAAGTAATAAATGTGTGGCTGATTTTGTTCCGTGATAACTCAAGTACGTTTTCTTAGGGGTATTATCTAACTTATAATGGACACCATAACCTATTATACATCAGATAATGGTTTTGCTTCTGATACTAGATTTTCGATTATGTTGTCAAAGTAAGTCTCTCTTTATGGTAACTGTTTTTGGTACGAATACTTCTGTTTGACTGAGATATTCCTTGTTGACTGGGATATGAACTTTGAGTAAATTATGATCATAACCTTTATCGGAAAGTTGTTTAGGGCGTCTCCTGATATTTTTACAGGGTCAATGAAATGGTATTGCAGTAAATTTATACCAGTGTAATAAAGACTGATTCAGTGGACAGAACTTATAAATAACGTTTTTGAGTATGGGCAATAAACCTTACATTTTAGCATATATAACGCTTATTTTTTATTGTAATAAGTAGGTACATTTATTAAATATCCATTGGAAGTTTTGCCAAGTAATTCTTTTGCAACATGATAGACAAAAAAAGGGAAATATGAGCTGGAGTATTCTTTAATTTGTTATTAGGAGTTTGAAAAACTTTCCTTATTAATACACGTTTTTTATTGGAAAGCAAGTGTCCAAAAAAATAAGTTAACGACACATTACGTTAATTTGTGATTCTCCGAAGTGACAGTTCACAATCTGATGGTCTATAACAGGGGTCGGCAACCTTTCTTTGGCCGCGGGTCAAAATCAACCAAAATGTGAGTATGAAAGAGACGTTTGGGTCAGAGATATTTTCGACATGAATCTTATATACATAAACACGTATGTGTATAAGATCCATGGTAATCGAACTAAAATGTTGTTCTTAGTATCTATTTTAATTTTTTTAATTCTCAAAGTGTTTGTTCCATGTTTGTTTTATAATTTATTTTTATATATTATACTTTATTTTCGGAACTAAAGTGGGTCACTTGAAATTATCAAATGGGTCACTCGGTGACCCTCGGGTCATAGGTTGCCGACCCCTGATCTACAATATGCTATTATTCTAATTATTACAGCCTTGTCCTTTGTAGTTAAGAATGTGAAAGCAGATTTTAAGAAAACACTATTAATCTTAACAGGAAATAGAAAAAAGGAAATGCAGTATTGTATAATTCCCAATGAATCGTACAAGTATTAAATCTGCTGTTGTGAATAAATGTCATATCTGAGTATCTGACTTTTATAAGTTAAGAGTATATGCGAGGTTTTCAAGGTGAAGATTTCATAGAATGTTCGTCGTTGGTTCTTTCTGAAGAAATGATTAAGTAACTACTCCATGTGAACACTCAACGAAGGCGCCAGTGGTTGAGTCTAGCGCTCTAGAGCAGCGATTCCCATTTTTTTCTGCTATGGAACTCTAAAATAGATGTAACTGCTTTTGGCAGAACTCAAACTCCTATAAATTAAGTTAATTAGCAATTGCGTACATGCTAATTAATTTTTTTATTTATACCTTATTAAACTAATTTCTCACTCTCGGGAGAGATGTCAGTTGAGTGAGTTCGTCATATTCGTTGGAGGCAAATTAAACCGATACCTTGATGTTCATAATGGAAAAAATCTGGCAATAATTTTAAATGTGTTTAGGTAAATTTTCTTAAGAATTTCAATCCCATACTTATCTAACAATTGTCATAATCGTGATTCATGTTCCGTTTAGTATCAAAGTATCAAAAGTTCTGTAGTACATCAGAGACTGATCTTCTAGGGAAAAGATTCTTTGAAAACTCGTAATACAATTGCAGGAAAACTGGTACATCGACTGAACCAGAGTTTGATCAATAGTTAATACGAAAAGAAAAACAAACATTTAAACTATTAATAACAACTTTTTCCGGGCTAAGTAGCCTTGGTCTTGTTTGGTTTCTCGATTCAACTATTTTGTAACAACTCGTACCGAAATAACCAAATTTTTCTGTGACACATTTCGTTTCGCTTGTACGAAATCCAGACTCTCAGAAAGTAAGAGGATGCAGAAAATCATTGATATAGGGAGGGACACGAATACTCCGTTATCTTAGTTGGTTGCCCTTAGTGAAGTCAGGCATTTCTTGTGTCCTTCGATATCACAACAGCAGACGAATTCTTGCAGATTCGCACCACATATTCCACCGTGCACATTCCTTAAGAGTTTCCAATGTTATTTTGGCTGGTAAAAATTTCTTATTACTGCCGGTGAAATTACTAATGTTCCTATTTCTGATTTAAATGTTCAGTAAATATTTACGATTTTCGTTGATTTTTTCACAAATCCATTCCCATTAATAAAATATTTGGTCCAACAGGTAAATTACTTTTTGTTGTGGGTAGAGGTTCGAGAAGAAAACTTTTTCGTTAGCGTAATGAACTCTGTCAGCGATTTTTTAATGTATTTTGTATCACGCGTTCTTTAAGGCTCGCGTTGATCCTTCTTATTTTGCATATTGTGCATGGTTTACGAGAACTTCACTTCTTTCTCCTTATTTGGATTTGGCATAATATATTGACGCACAGAGCTAAAAGAAATAAATATTGGACAAATGTTAATATTAAAGAATTAACTGTAAGAAAATGCATCATTTTGAAAGAGTCTCAGTACAAAAATGTTCAATTGTCTTACCTGTCAATTGCAAAATATTTTATGATGATTCTTGTAAAACATATAAAAGTGTATAAAGAATATGAGAACGGATGTACGCGGTTCTTTGAGAAAGGGATGTTAGATGAATATATGAGGACACGAGAGGAGGGGAGAGAGATTGGTAAAGAGTTTACGTCACAAACTTGCTGATAAAGCAGCATTTAGAACACAAACTTTTGTCGTCTGAAGAGAGTTCAAGGAGAATTCTATGTACACAACGACGACGTACCAGTATTCCGGGATTACTTTTAGTACTATATAGATTTTTTAAATCTTTTCTTCATAAAATTTTATGCTTTCCTGTACTACTAAAATAATGCCTTCTTTAGTGAAAAGTACACTTGACTTTTGTAGCTATGGAATTGAAAGCAATTCTTATTAGGAAATAGTTTTAGAAAATGCTAGACTAAATGCTGGCATTGGTTGTGATATAATGCAAGGCGGAAGAATTTTTCGAGCTTTCTGTATTAATAGAAACTGAAACTACCTTGTGCATTAAAAACTTGTCATCTTATGATTATCTTCCGTTAATGCTTATCATTCTGGGAACGATTCTTTTTTCTATTTTGATCATGTTGGGGTTTTGTAGAGAAATTTTATGTACATTTCATCTAAAAACCAGTTACTTGAACTTCGTGAAAGTCATTGAGCATATTTTTCAGTATGGTTTAATATAATGTAAAAGAGTTCGTCGAGGGCAATCATCTTGTATCCCAAAGATCGTGGGATGTTTCCCTCATCTTTTGATGAAAATTTCATTATGTCATTCAATTTTTTACTGTATGACGTTCTTTCTTAAATTTTACATTTAGTCACATTATTATTATGTATAGTTTACTTGTAATCGTTTAAATTTTGACGTGGTCTTTAAGAGAGTAAAAATACTTCATCTTTGCTCTAGATCAAGATAGTTGTTCGTGCATCACAGTTGACCTGAATTAATTGTTATTGGGTCAAAATCGACTTGTTTGTCTTGGGAGTGTAACGTAGTGAAAAACTCGTCTTTATTTTTCCACAAGCAGTTCAAACTTTGGAATTGTCTAGAACCAGGTTCCTGAGTACCACACACAAAACTGAAATCTCGATAAGTTTTCTACACCACTATGTTCTTAGAAATTGGGTTTTGAAATGATTTGTTTGGTGTAACCATGATAGCCGACACATCAATCTAGAATTCATATACATATCACGTGACCAATGTAAGAATGCTCCTAGACCTTAAATCACATTTACGCATAACTTTACTTAACTTGATTGTGAATTTGGGAAATAAACTGAATTGTATTATATATTCGTATTATTATTATTATTATTATTATTATTATTATTATTATCTAGTTCATTTAGTTCTCTCAAATTGTTGGTTCCTCTCTCAGCAGTGGATTATTAAATCAAGTTCTGCTGGTAGGAAGAATCTATTTCAGGTCCAAGAACTTTCTGGTAATGTGGGCTGAGGACAGAAGGACGCTGTGTTGCAATCTACTTATTATATTGGTGTTGATTTCGAGATTTTTAATGGAATGCACCAGAGATTGGGGTACTAGTCCTAGGGTACATAAAATGAAAGGCACTATGATCACTTCTTGAATATTCCAGAGTTTTTTTTACTTCAAAGGCTCGTTTTTGGTATTTTGATATTTGTCGTTCTTTGTTTTTTCTAGATTGTTGTAATTTACGACAGCAAAATCGATGAGATACAGTTTTAATTCTTTTCTTTTCCAAAGGATGATATCACGTGTATTGTGAATTGTTGTTAGATCAGTGAGAATGCTTCTGTCCCAGTACAAAATATTTGACTACAAATAGTCTTGCAGGACTAGTTGAGGTTTATACTGATGGTCTGGTGATATGGGATTCTTAATGCAGTTCAGTGATTTTGCGTATTCCAGGTGAATTATTTTTCCCGTGTTGTCGTGTCTAGTTTTGTAATCATTTTGTGTCAACTGTGTGCAACCACCAATATTATGCTGCAGAATTTCTTTGGTTTGGTTACATCGGCGACATGAATCTGTGATTCCGGTTTCTTTCAGTATTATTTTCCTGTAGTTTCTGGTTGGTGTGACTCCATTTTGCATTGATACTATGAATCCTTCTCTTTCTGGGAATAATTTTCCATTCATTAACCACTTAACTGATTCTATTTTATTTATTTTGCTGTTGGTCAGTTTGCTTGGGTAGTTTCCGTGTATTGATTTATCTTGCCAGGTTGTCATTCTATTTTTTTTGTATTGGTTGGGGTAGACAGGTGACAGGGTGTATAGTTTTTACTACTGGTTGAAATTGATCGGTGTATTGATGAGGTATACGCTTTGTTCCGGACAAACTTATTGACGATTTATTTGTGTCTTTTAAGGTCTTTGATTGGTATGATACCTCTTCCGCCCTGGTTACTTGGGATGAACATTCGTTCTAATGCTGATTTAAGATGGTGTTTGTTGTTGCTTGTCTTCGTGGTTCTGATTTTCCTCTCTAAATTTTCCAGATCTGTAGTTGACCATTTTACTATCCCAAAGGAGTAGGATAGTATGGGGGTGGCTAATGAGTTTATTGCTTTCGTCAGGTTACGTGAATTAAAATGTCTTTATTTCCATCCTTCTCATGAATTGTTTAGTGATGTGTTCCTTGACTATTGTGTGTTCTATTCTATTTGTTTGCATCACACCCGAGTATTTGTACAGTTCATTAGGTTCTAGGTGTTCTATATCTTGATCTTTTGCTGTAGTGTATGGTGTTATCTCTTTAACTTTACCAAGAACGAGGTTTTGTAATTTACATTTATCTATACCAAATTCCATTCTGATGTCATTGCTAAATTGTTCTATAATTATCAAGTAGTTTTCAGATTTTCTGCATTTCTTGTGTAAATTTTGATGTCATCCATGTACATTAAATGTATGACACAGCATTCGACATTTCTGTTCTTGATATTGAATCTTAAACTCTTCCCTTGTTGTTTGAGGATAGTGGATAAATGGTTTAGAGCTAAGCAAAAAAGCAATCCACTGATTGAATCCCCTTGAAATATTCCTCTGTTGATGCGCATGTTTTCAGTTGTATTAGAGGTCTTGCTGATGGGTTGGTTGCTTTCTCCGCTTCTACGTTTGTTGTTGGAAAGGATCAGTCTGGTGCTCCATTTTGTCATAGTGTTTTCGGAAAACTTTGTTACCACTGGGTGGATTTTGTATGGGTGTAACGTGTAAAGGAGCCAACTGTGGGATATCATATCGTACGCCTTTCTGTAGTCTACGTATCCTGTAGCTATATTTCGTTGTTTCTGGATAGCAAGATTCATCACGACTGCTATTAAAAGTTGTTCTTTATATCCCATTGAGTTGGGTCGGCTTCCTTTGTGTTCTTCTGCAATAATTTTATTTGCGCAGTGTTGTATCTTCTTGCTAATGCTGACTCTCATGAGTTTGTAGTAGTTGAGACATGTGATTGGTCTGTATTTGGCGGGATTCTCTGTATCACTGTCTTTGGGTTTGAGGTAGGCGTTTCCTCTTCATAATTATTCTGGTAATATTTCTGGATGTTGTATTATGGAATTGATTATTTTAAGTAATACTGGGTATAGTGTCGTGAGCTTTTTTATCCAGTAGTTTTGGATTCTATCCGGTCCGGGACTTTTCCAGTTGTGGGTCTTAGAGATTATTTCTCCAAGTTCATTCACTGATAAAACTGGTTTTTCCATCTCTGTCAGTCTTTCTGCCTCCTTTTCTACTACACGTAGCCATGACGTATTTGGGTTATGAGTGGTCTTTGTTGACCATATATCTGACCAGAATTGTTCAACATTTTCTGTGGTTGGTGTGCTCCTTCTATTGTGCATTTAGTCAGTAAGTTTTTGTAAAATCCTTTTTCGTTTTTATTAAACAGTGTGTTTTCCTTCTTCCTTACCAAGCTGGTTTTTTACTTCTTTAACAGTTTTGCATATACATTCAATTTTTATTTGGCGGTATCGATATGTTCTTCCATAGTTCGATTTAGTGGATCATAATTAGTGTGATTTTTATATCTAATTTTGCACTTCTCTATATTTTTCATTAATCTTTTTCCGCTGTTACTTCTTAAGTATTGATTCATCCTACCTAGATCTTGCCTAATGGTTTCTATTTTAGTTTCAAGTCTTATCACCCGCTTGGGTTTTTTTAGGATTTGAATGTTTTCCCGATTGATGTTTACAATGGATTTTCCTATACACATCTCGCTGGTTTTTAATGCTGCAATATATGTCACATACTGCAAGTCTTTGAGTTCTTCTATTTGGTTTGTATAGTCTGGTAGGAAATTTTCATTCATTAATGTTGTTAGATTGATGAACTTTTTGGTTCTGAACAGTTTACGGATTGCAGGTAGTGTGTCATTTTCACTGTTGTTGTATTTTATGAGATTTCCTTCTAACCTTCCTCCGATTGCAATGATATCTATGTTAGCATTGACTTCTAACTCTTCTATGCTAATTTAATGAGTAATTGGTATTCCTTCTAATTCATTTATTGAACTCATCTGAGTCCTTTCTTCTTGGCTTGTTTCGGATGTGGTTTCTGCATATTGTAGGTCAATTTCGTGTTTGATCTGATCTATTATAGTTTGTGGCAGAGGTCTTTGCTGTCTTCTTTCATTGAGAACGTAGTTTTTCCTATCTACAATGTTTTGAGTTGTGATGTTGGTAAGGTTATGGTAGTTCTAGATGAAACAAGTTCTAAGTGCTTCGGCGTAACCACTTGTGTTATGAATTTCTTTCATAGCCCAGAAATAATTTTTGACAATAAAGTCATTCATGTCGTTGCTCCATTTGATTCTTCGATGTGGTTCTGCTGAGGTGGGCTCAAGATTATTGTCCTGGGAAGCACGTTCAGCAGTTACAGCCTTTTGGGATGTATTGTGGCCGTTCTGTGTCTCGTTTCGCTGAGCTTCTGATGGTTCATACGATGGGGGATCACCATCTGATCCTGGTCCCAAAGGAGGCTGTCCCCTGCTCACACCAACTGCAACCTCAATGTCCGATGTGTCTGAGGCATGACTTCTAGTTTTAGGTGCCGATGTTTCTGCAAAAGGGGGAGCAAACCCCAGGTGCAGATGCTAGTTTTGGTTTTCCCCAGGTATTTTATTTCCCTGGTACTCTCTATTTCTAGCGAGTGTTTCGTCATCCATCACCTACGGAGGCGTCTGGTAGGAGACTAGCAACTCCCCCAGATTATTATTATTATTATTATTATTATTATTATTGCAGCAGTTGTTTTATTTATAAAGTGTTTGGAAAGCAAAAGCGAAAACATGGCTTGGGGAAATGACACTCAGTAAACTTGTTCAAATAGGAAAAAATAAAATAATCACAGAATTTATCTTTTCTCCACAGGACTGAAGTGAATTTTGAACATATATTCGACGTAGTCATAATCTCTACGTCTATTCAATGGCACCTCGTGTATATCTGACGTGAGAAAACTTAAAACTATGCAGGTCTTCATCCTCGTGTAACCTGTCTGTGACGAAAGTAAATAGTAATGGAAAATATACTAATATCTGCTTCCGAAGACTTCTTAAGTGAAAATGAATTTTTTAATTTGTGACGTACAATTTCAAATTATACACACTTGAAGAAAAAAAACTCTTAACACTTTCTTCATTCGACCTTAATATGAACATTTTTTTAAAGCATTTTTGTTTACCCTCAGAAATCCCTCTTCTTCAGCTAGGAGCTATTACCAGGGTCTTTGTCTTATATTTTTCCGCCAACAGATACAATACTTTGACATTTTTTTACTATTGTTTAAAATAATTTGTCGTGACCCTCGGCAAAATTATGGTTGTCAGGTGTGTCACACTGGTTTTGGGTCCTCTCCGTGGGATCTGGAATTTGTTTTGAAATCACAGGTGGCATTTCGAACATTCTCCTTATTTTAAATATTTGGCACTTAGAACAGTTTCAACAGAACACCTCTCCTAATTTTAATTATTTGTCACTTACAGAATGCCTTAAATTTGGATAAAGTTTTATTTAAAAAATCACCATTGGTTGCAACATTAAATTATCTATGTTTATGTTTTCATAATTTTTCGTAACCAATTAAGGCGTTCAATCAGTTTTCTCTCTCCTGTAAAACATGTTTTTGACATTTCGAACGTTTTTCATTTACATCCCTAATTTTAAACAATCACACCGTGATATTAAAAATTTACATACTATTTAATTTCATTTTCCTATAGAATTTGGCATTTTCTCCACTGATTTTAGTGTGTAGATAGTCAACAGTTCGAATGAATGTACTACTTGCTGACAATGAAACATATTGCTTTCAGCGCGTAATGTACAGACCTTCTTAATGAGTTGGAGTGTTTTGTATGCAATAGTTGCGAAATTAAATTAAATTTTATTTTCTCTTCATCTTTTAATTTCACTTTCTATCGAGCTTATTATTCTATTAGCATGTTTTCTTCTTCATCTTCTTCTTCCGCACAGTATTAACACTCTAAGAGGAACAATTTCATCAAAAGCAACCACATATTTCTAAAATCAAATACACTACAATGTTCTGTAAGTCAAGGAGGTAATGTAACTGGATGAATGAGAAATTGTCCATTCACGTAGAGGGCAAGTTCTCTAAAGCAGGTCCCGATGTAGAGGGAAACGCTAAACATCAAAGTGATATGTATCCACTTGGAAATTTGATGAACTCTAATTCAATCCTTTTTTACGATGTTACATTATCATTTTTACCGCAACGCCTTTCATCATTACCCATGAGTGCTCAAACAGGTCAAGACGATGGATAATATCGAAAGAAGTTGCAGTAAAAATGATGATACAACATCGTAAAAATGTCGTGCAGAGAAGAAATCTAATTAAGTGGTTTCTCTTACATTGGAAACGAGTGGATGAAATCGATCGCTATATGACAAATACTTCTTTTGAGATAAGGTAATGTGAATAAACCTTTATTTCTGCACAGTCGAGCATTTTAGCGGGGTAAGGCGCCTTTCTTAATACGATGGGCTGTGGAGACCTCGACCTCCGTCATAATTCTTTTCCATATACTCATGACCTTCACCTTCAAGCCGGAATATCAGATCTAGCGAACACTGCTCTGACCTCACGACCATCCTTCAGACCCGCGCATGCCACGCGAGTATCGCCAGGGCTGTTCTTAAACACGAGACGTTTCTAACTTGTTTGTTTACGTAGAGTCGACGTAAATTTGATTCATTACATATTACTTTTTAGCAACAATTTTACGTTGTTGTTTTCTAGAACAATTATTTTCTCCGTTTTGCTATTTACAACTCTTTCGTCCGTCAGGAGAATCCCCTTCTGAACTGTGTATCTTGACAACTCGTAAGTTCGTTGCCTCTATCCTTGCAGGTCTCGTGATCCAATACTTGCGGAGACATATTTGACTTCACCGGCTGTTGTGTTTCCGAGACTCTGTCCGACCAAGGCAGTATTGCAATAACGTGTAACGGATGACCACGAGATGTGTGATCCTATCTTGCCTCTCATTCTCCAAACTTCCCCTCTTCGTATGTTACCTACGGCGAGTGAAAACATAGCGAGCTGGTTGGATAAGATCTTCGTATCGCACTCTAAAGAATGGATGTAATTGAATAATAACTGATACCTCAAACCTTACTTTAGAGTCTTTGGAATCCTCTAAAAAAAGATATTTTATTCGAGAGATTCTGTAATCTCCACTCTCCCATTTGCTCAAGGAGTATTGTATTATTCGTGAAGTAATATTTGATAAATATTTTTGTGTTGGTCTGATCTGAACCATCATAAATATAATGGTGCCAGTGGATCACCTTGCCTCCGTTTTTATCTATATTTTTCAAATCTTTTTGGTGTTTTGTCACTATAACGAAAGCCACAACAATTAGTTTGATAGTTCAAGAGTATTTTAAGATTTAGAGATGGTTCCTCAAAGATATTACTCTGGTTTTGTCAAATTCTGTACAGAGATGAAAAATACTATGTACCTCGATTTCTGCGTCACAATTAATTTCAGTTGCGATATTTTTCGCTTGTGATATCTCTGAGGAAGCAGAACTTGATGATCTCACGTTATTCTTTAATGTATGGGAATACAAAAAGTCAAACTCTCATAAAAATCCCAATTACCTCATAGAAGTTTTTCTAGGATAAGAACGAAGACAAGCGGAACAAATGTACTATTAGTTTGGCTACTCTTGAGAGGAGTCTGACTCTGGTACAGTCTAGAAAAATCCTCTTTATGTATGTAGTTTAATTCTCTTATATCAGATTAATCATGTTACGTCGAATGAAAATGGTAGACGGGACCGGGATTCGAACCCGGGACCTTGAGCTCTACGCGCTCATGCGCTTACCGACTGCGCCATCCCGNTCCCGTCTACCATTTTCATTCGACGTAACATGATTAATCTGTTACCTGGCGGTGAGGTTCACCGCAATCTAAGAGATTTCTATATCTCTTATATCAGCTTCCCTTAATTTTATCCAACACATTACTTCATCAATATATTGAGTTTATTAAATTCTACTGCGTGGGTTCATTACGAAAATGGACTCTAATACGAACATACGATTCGACAGGTAAACGGACGGTATTCTTAAAACAATATTTTCGGTATCAGGGAACCCAAAAAAAGGATATGACCGTTAAAATCAACTAATTGAAGATAACCACGACATTTTCGTTGTACTAATTGTATTAAAAATTAAATAGGGAGAAGTGTAGTAAAAGATTTGGAGATTACGGTACGCCCGACAGAAAGTCGTGCACGAAATATGTCCAAACTTCACTCAGTAGTCCAAACTTATCAATATGCAAATGTAGCGAAATTTGGTGGCAATATACTACGTTCCCAGTTCTCGCCGGATGTATGACTTACGCTGACGTTGTTTCTGAAACTGGAACTCGACATCAAAGCAGTCCGCTTCCAGGATATTGAAGCGTATAGGACAACTGTATGAAATACGGTCTTGTGTGCAATTTTCCAAAAGGTAAGCTTCATGGAAACGGAATTTCTGGACAGAGATGGATTATCTGACAAAACAGTATTTAAATGTATACTAATAATAGTGAATTTTTTGGAATGTCTGTGGTATAGTATTCCGAAAAAGTAATCGTTTAAATTATTTGAAATTTGAAAGGACTTATCTTAAAGATTATTGCCACTAAAATGCGAAGTATGGTCAATATTGATGAATCCAAAGAGCAGAGAAACAATTAAAATTTGTTGATGTAGTTCTTCGTGGAATTAGATTTTTGAAATGAACAAAAGAGAAAATTGAACATCACGAAAGAAGAGAAATATAGAAACCAAGGAGACTAAAGCTATTTAATTTTTGTTTTGTCTTGTGATACAGTAAATTTTAAAAAAATTACACGTGTTGTCAAAAATTGTACTAATAATGAGAGCACAAGATCTAAGACTCACAAAATTTCATTTATCAAATTACCCAAATTAAGTACCTTCAATAATTTTTAAATTTTTTAAAATTATTTCAAATTTTATATAAATTAGTAATTTAATTAAAAACAAAGATACCATTTTTTGCGATCTGAAAGTACTTTTTTTATTTACTAATGTTTAAAGTGCCCTAATTTTAGTAAAACATTTTTATATCAGAAAGAAAAATGTATCGAATGACAATAAACAAAACAGGACAAATGAACATGATAAAACAGAATACGATATATTATAGCTTATTTGAAGTAGTTACAATAACCAGCATGAGATGATGCTGAAGATTCATGATACCGAGTGAGCAGACGACGTTTTTTGCACGTACCCCAACACGAGAGCCATCTCCTGTGTATAGTCTTCTTGATAGAAACTAACATATGAATTTAGAACATCATATAAGAACACTGGGACAAAGTGCTAAAAGTATCCAGACCTGTTGAGAGGTGTTTTAATACTAGAAAGACTAGTAATGTTTGTTTTAATTTTCTTTTCATGTGTGTGGTTGTGCTAGTGATACTATAAAACTCTTACGTTCAATAAATCTTAGCTGTTTCGTCTTTATTTATTGAATAAAATCTTGAAGATAGAACAACATGACCGTCTTCTAGCAAATAAATAGATTTAAAGTTATAGAAAAACAAAAAAGAGTACTAAAACAGTTGTAATTATATTTAATTGCTTACTTTAATTATTTTGAATTTGACTTCCAAATCACAAGTAAATAAGGAATATCTCACTTTATTTGTTCGAAGGATGCGTTTGTATTACGAAAGAGGAGGGAGAAATGCATGATGGACGTAAGCTGAGGTAAATATGGGAGAATGAATGAGGATTTGTGGGAAAAAGAAGGTTAATAGTACATAGAAGGAATGGAGTACGTGTTTTCTTCAGGGTTTAATTTCCATCTACGTGTATAATACTTTATATATTGTCAAAAGCTGTTAAAAGCTGCATATGTCAACAGGGGAGACAATCTTATTTGTCCACAGGAAGAAAGCAAAGGACCATACCGATCAAAAGGCACTTATGCAGTAGTGGATTATATATTTCTGCACCCCAAAGCAAAATTGACATGTGCCTAAAAAAATATTGACTGATTGTTATAATATCTAAAGAACACAAAGTTTAGTTTCAATTAAGCATAGAAAAAATATCAACTATGAACTAATATCAATTTTCCCAAATTAAGTAGTTATCGAAAACCACTGAAAATTTGTGATCAATAAAAACAATAGCATTAATGACACTGCAACCCCTAGACCCGAGCCTATACAAGAATCATCTACACGAAGCAAAAACAGAGAAAACCTTGGGCCACGAAGAGACTGCACAGAGAACGCACACGAACGTGTGTCTGTCAAGATTTTAAGTAATTTGCAGTTAAGTACTTTAGTGATCACATTATCGAACGATCGAATCAAGTGTGAATTTTTTTTATCAACAAATTGATAAGTCTCCAATAAAACTCGACCGTGTTCGTGAAGTCCTCGCCCTGCTTCCGCACCGCGGCGCCGTTTCACGAAGGACGCGTTCCCCGTTATCGGCCGGTCTCCGAACTCTCACGTGATTTGACGCAACCGGCGCCACCACGAGATCTCCAGGCAGCGATACGGTTCCGCTCCATCATATCAGCTACTGATCCGGGACTGAACTGCGCCATTCCTTTTTATTTTCCTCCCACCCGTTTTAGGGCGGGGTTGGATCCAGATTCCTAGCGTTGGTCACGGGAAACCAATAACACGAGCTTTTAATTATATACCCGCATAAAACACTTCATGAATGTTTGTCCAAGTCTATTAAAATCATATTTATTTCCAGTATTTGTTTAGATCATTTTAATACAGATTGTGCGAGAAGCTGAATTTATTTACAATTCTTTTCGTTAGGTTTACATATTATTATCAAAATCATGTAGTATAATCGGTTAACGTAACTTTTTCCTAGTTTCGCACAATCTAAATAATTGAAGGAAAACTCCTAGTTTTAAATCGGACCGGGGAGTTGA
This sequence comes from Laupala kohalensis, assembly GCA_002313205.1. Taxonomy (NCBI): domain Eukaryota; kingdom Metazoa; phylum Arthropoda; class Insecta; order Orthoptera; family Trigonidiidae; genus Laupala; species Laupala kohalensis. The sequence continues at coordinate 430,255 of NNCF01127278.1, forward strand.
GATGTAATAAAAACTCTCAGTGCGTCAGTGATTTTGCCTGATTTACACAATCGGTGACTGTGCTCTATAGACTGATTTTATTTGCATATTACCGTCCTGTAAGTTCCCAAGATTCGGGAGAAAATGATCAATTCCGAGGCTTCCATGTTAACTTCGCGTATGTCTACACTTAATCTCTTGTAAAATTCTTTCAAGTCTTTTGAATTACAAATAAATAACAATTCAAAAGAATACGCCACAAGACATGGCACGGCAATCGACGTCGTTTTCTTCAGATGCCTTACTTTCAAAACTTGCGTTCGAAAATATTCATTTCTCTCATCGCTCGCCTATTGTTTCATTTTCAGAATCCAAGTCATTTCTGATGTATCTGACAATAAAAATAACTTGGAATCAGCAAATAAATAAAAACTATAGAATCAAAATGAACCTGAAATGTTGTTATTCACGATACAAATTGCAAAAAATTGTGTACTTGTATGTACATCGCTTAAGACTGTTCTTTTTTATTTGAAAGCAGACATCCAATAGCGCATTCTCTTTCACAGGGTGGGCAGCTAGACCTGAAGCGCACCCTGCAGACCGTGGAGCGCCGGCGACCCACTTTCTCCGACCGCAGTCAGCTCAAGTACGCGCGGCGCCTCGTCGTGAAGCTGGGCAGCGCCGTGATCACGCGTGAGGATGAGCACGGCTTGGCGCTGGGGCGCCTCGCTTCCATCGTGGAGCAAGTGGCCGAGTGTCAGATCGAAGGGCGTGAGTGCGTGATGGTGACGAGCGGAGCCGTCGCTTTTGGCAAGCAGAAGCTGACGCAGGAGCTGCTCATGTCGCTGAGCATGCGCGAAACGCTCTCTCCCAAGGATCACACGCGAGAGGTGAGCTTTGCAACGACTTAAGTGCACATTTTTCTCAAAACTTTGTATTATTTCCGTAATATTTCTAAATGTCAACTCCATCAGGGGAGACGGAAGACAAAATTTTACAATACTATTTTTCTGTGGTGAAATGACGTAAGCAGTTCTGCACATCCTCTCCCCGCTGATGTCATTTCATCACCGAAAAAATTACACCTTTTATCTTCCCTTTTGCGTTCCCAGGTGACACATAGTAAGTTGCGCGCAATATTTTGTGAGCAGAGTTTGTATGCGGAACTTAAGTACAAATGTGTATTTTAATTATTTGTCACTGGATCATCAACACTACAAAAGCAACTTTAAACGTGTCAGCGACGGAAACTTGAAATGCGTGTTTTCGACTATTAATGAACTTCTACTTGCGTCAATGTTTCTCCAAAGGTGCGATACGACTCTTTTTAAGTAAAAAGAATTAACATTCCGAAAGACATTTCCTCGAATCCTTCCAGTAGAATTTGTTGCTACTGTAACATCTCGGGTTACTGTCCCAAGAAAAAATTGATTATCTCTATTTTATGTCTAATTTTATTCTTACTAATTTAGGGAAGCAATTCAATATTATTATCGTCCATCCTGAAATAAGTTCGTATTTGCCAAGTCGTTGGGATTCCAAATTTTCCTGGAAACAAGATTTTAGTGTGGAGGAATTCAATTGACTCATGATCTTGAGACAGAAAATGTTCGTGATGAAAATGACACTTGGAAATTAATTTGTTTTATATCCAATCCCCTTTGTCTCCTTCCCCTTTGTCTCCTTCCCCTCCATCTTCATATTTATTATTTCATTCTAAATAATTTTAATGTTATTTTTGTTCCCATTTCTTCTGATTTCCATCAGAGTATTGCGAGTATTTCAATGCATCAATTTAAATCAACTCTGAGACTTGAAAACGATGAATATGTTGCAGGACGCTGGAACTTTGCTGGAACCCAGAGCAGCTGCCGCCGTGGGGCAGTCTGGACTTATGTCTCTATACGACGCCATGTTTGCGCAATACGGTGTGAAACTGGCGCAGGTCAGTATGCCTCAGGCAGCAAATGGAGTTATTTCCTTTGTTACCGTCAATGGATCGTGCCGTGTCTCGGCTTCGAAAGGGGACCGAATTTCCTCTTCCTCTCGCGAACCCGCAGTGACCGCGTCGCTTTGCATACCGATCAACCGTTTCACAAGTGAGCTCATGTCGATACCCCAACTTTGATTGCTCGACAGATTGGTCTTTGAATGAGCAAGTGAGAAATATACCATGATTCCATTTATTGGGGGAATAAGCACATTAATATGCATTCTACCTGGACAGAGTATACATCGAAAGAAGGGTGAGTGGTGGAATGCGATGCAGTTGATCTCGTGTCGCACGGCGTGTGTAATCAATGCGATGCAGTGAGGGTTTGTTTGTGCCACTTGACTGGGGCGCACCAATGGTTAAGGGGACTCACTCCTCTCTTTCTACTTAAGGAGATACGAAGCATATTTCACGTATCGGAACCACAAAGTTAAGAGTTGATTTCCTCGAATTATTCATGGCTGTTTACTTATTTATTTCTCATAATTTGTAATTCCTCAATAATTTCCTTTTTTTTCGCGACTAGTTTAAGAGTTCTAAATCTTTCCAATGATGGAATTGGCGAAATCTATGAGAGAAAATATCTCATTAGGTTGTTGTTTTGTTTTGAGATTCGGAAATTATTAATGTGAACATGTATTAGTCATTTTTTAAATAACTAATGATATAAAAAAGTCTTGTTGTATTTATCTCTCATTTCAATTTCTGTTCAATTTCCCGTTATCAATGTTATGAAACAATCAACTCGTTACTAACTTGTTATCTTATCTAGGAATTTTTGCTGAAATTTTTGAATTCCTTTGCCTTAGGGCCCTTGATCGGAATTGATGCGATTGTCCCTTGCTTGCTTCCGGAGAGTAAATTAGTTTATTGTCCTCCACGTGGTCATACGCAGTAGTACTGCTTTTTTGCCAATACATTTATTATTAATCAAAACTTTATATTGAGAGATCAAGTGAACAATTTTGTGTTCGAAATTACTTATCACTAAAATACATCACGAGAGTGAGATTAAGAAACCCGTCGTGGAAATAATTATTTTTAGGGCAGAATAAATATTGTAACCGTAATAGTCCTATTCAGTTTCAAATGAAACATGTCATAATTAGCTGGTGAAAACAAAGAAATTCCTGTTTAAAAACTGCCACTGACTGATAATGAAATGATATTTTCAATCTTCTCTGTTTAAGTGTAGTTTTGCATTATTCTGACATTTGTTTCAGGTTCTCGTAACTAAACCCGATTTTTATAACGAAGAAACCCGCCGTAATCTCTTCAGTACTCTCTCCGAGTTGATCAGCTTGAACATCGTTCCTATCATCAACACCAATGATGCAGTGTCACCGCCTCCACAAGCAGATGAAGATCTCGCAGGAGTAGGTTCCAAGAAGGTGCTTTATTTTCAAATTTTTGGCATGGCGGGAATCGATTAACCTTGCAATGCATGATGCTATAAACAATGATTACTGCTTTGTAACACGGTCATCCTCGGGACAAACACAACATGACACTTCTACTACGATAGGACCAGATCATTAAGGAAAATATTCCTGAAATCGATAGTCATTTCAGGGTATAATTCCCAAATGAATGGATTTAAACCCAATATGAACTAAAACGATTTTATTATTTTAAAAATGGATTGTATTACAGTGTTTGGGACATCAAAAATTCCTTCAGACTGGTCTCCCAAAATCCTCAAATTTTGGTATCTGTCCGTTTAATGAATGCTGAAAGACGTAAATAATGAGGAATAGTGAGTAATAGTAAAGAAGTCAGTAATAGACAGGAATTAGAATGTCCATTCAATCAATTCACTCTTTAATCGTGTTTTCTTGCCTCCTTTTCACGAACGTCGTATCGGCGCGATCAACAGTTCTTACCTTTTGTAGGGATTCTTGAGGTCAACTTCATGTCAGATGAGAGCAGAAAGTACACAAATCACATTCAAGGTTCCCTTCCCGATTCTGTTAAGAGGTCGACCAACGTGTGTGAAGTCACAGTAGAATTTCTCAAATTGAGAACCTGTAGGGAGTACCCTTAATTCGTTACTATCCAAATCGTCTTGGTAAATAAATGTTCGGATGCGTTATATTACTTCGGAATTACGAAAATTTCGTAGGGTACAGGTGCATGCCTCCCGCCACAGCCTGTAAATTGATAAAAAGGTAGCTTTAAATAAAAACCTTAATGCACGATATTATGCTCTTGCCTTTGTCGAACGTCATGGACGGACATACCTGCTCAAAAATGTGTGCTACTTTAGTGCGTGTGAACTGATAGGTGATCAGCATCAAAGACAACGACAGCTTGGCAGCCATGTTGGCAGCCGAGGTGCAAGCGGATCTCCTCATCCTTATGTCTGACGTCGATGGCATGTACACTTGCCCACCATCCCAAGAAGGTGCGCGCCTCATCCCCACTTACACTCCGGATATGAACGAGACCATCAAATTCGGACAGAAGTCCCGAGTCGGCACGGGAGGAATGGACTCCAAGGTAAGTATTCTTCTAATGAAATGTTTCTTTGTTTAACTTCAACACGAGTGTTTCGCATGATTTCGGACATGTATTTTTCAGAGTCTTATTAATTCTCGGTATGAGTATTAAAAAAAGAAAATATATATTGAACGTATTATGTTAAGGTGCGACCAGCACTTCACGTTAGTTAAATCACCGGGATGTATAAATATTTTCTTTATTTTTATTGTAATTGTCATAAAACATTACAATATGAATGATAATGAAGACAAAACATGATTTAATTTGTATCTATCAGTTAATAATATAGTACAAACGATATTCAGGAACTCATTTGACCCGTTTGAAGTGCACAATAGCATGTACGAACATGGCGACCGAGCACAACGGTTTCCAGATTTATGCATCTCACCTCAATAAAAGTGGAATATTTTTTGTAATGTTCGATGACCTATCGATAAAAGTTGTGTAAAAAATACTCCGGAAAATTTACTACAAATCAAAGTAAACTTCCATCACTTTCGTGATTTAAATGTTCGTCTTATTTTGAAAATAAGTGTTTTCTCCATAAGATGCAATGTATTTGAGCATCAATTGTAATTGCAATTATTTCATGTAAATAATGTGAGGTTATGTTTTTCAGGTTGAAATCACAATAAGTACATTTCACTCTGTTTATTTAGACCGATTTAAGATGATTTAGTGATTTAAGATGATTCTACCTACGCTAGTACTGCCTTGAGGTGTGAGGACTTAGTCAATAGTAATACATCGGTGGACAACAATTATTGCCCTGCTCACGTCAAGTATCATTGTTAAAAGTGGAGAAAATCATTCAAAAGAAAAATTATGCCTTTTTCCATTATGCGTGTTATGTAGTTTACAATTTTTAATGCATTTCTAAATAACAATGATAATTCGAAACTTTGATTTTGAAATTGAAGTGAGAAAGAGAGGAAAATCATGAATAATACTCCCCTCCCAAAAAAAAAACGGACAATCGCCGATAATTTTTCTAAGTTTTGTCTGACTGGCTTTGTGATTTGACAATTTTAAAGTTATACTAACCCAGAAGGCACCGGCACATAGTCCGAAATAAATTGTTCTACCACATGTGGTAGACCCAGAGAGAAGTCTAGGGGGTCATAACACTTCTCTCTCTTCCCCTAACACAAAATAGTTTACACTTTTGTTTAAAATAAAATGTTATCACAAAAACTAACATCCTTCGTAACGCAGCGTAACGATATCAACCCCACCCCGAAAGACCTTAACGTAATTTATGGACGGCCCCTTCGTCCATGAGAGGTTAAATTATTTTGGTTTATTCAGTTTCTCCTTTCTTCCATTAGGAGCGCTAACTCCACCTCGAGGCTTTACGGCGTGTTTTTCTGAATGCTCAAGAGCTTATGTGTTTTGTCTTGATGTATATTGTAGGTTAAAGCTGCGACATGGGCGTTAGACCATGGTGTATGTGTGGTAATCTGCAACGGTATGCAAGAGAAGGCTATTAAGACTATTCTTGAAGGACGAAAAATTGGTACGTTCTTCACGGACGCCAGTCCGTCAGGAGGGGCAGTTCCTGTAGATGTTCTGGCAGAAAATGGTAAGTACTTTTATGAAGCATATTTTGTAATACGTGCGATAGTTTTTATAGAGATTCCATTAAAAACTACACGGGAATTAAAAAACCGACACTTTAGAGTCTCTATCCATTAACGTCCGTACAACTTCAAAGATGGATCATGCACAGTTGGTCAAGACCAAGTAGACAATAGTTTGTACATTCATAAAATATTGGACATTCTAACATAGTCGACATTCTTAAACAAGGATTCGTTAAAGTGTGCAATTGGATATCTTTATTCTACATCACACTTAAAGACCCAAAGTGCCGGTTTGGAAAAGCATTTAGTCAGTGGGAAGAAGTACCTCACCCCTAAACCTCCGGGTCTCCGTTTAATTAACCCTTCTCCCTATTTCTAAATTTTCCTGTCAGATGATTTTTTTATCAGGCTACCCTCTTCTATGAACTCCACAGGGCAGAATAGTTTCGTGTTCTCTTATCACAGTGTTTCCAGTGTTGTGTGACGCGATTTTGGTGAAATGTAAGTTATTCGTGCAAGTTGTTTCTCAAGTTAGATGTACTTAGCAAACTAATGCTTTCCACTATGTAGTGATAAAGACCGACGTCTGAGGTTAGGTTCTATCTCAGTTAATCGAACAATGTATTTTGAGAAGATTCTATCTGTAATATATTACTACAAACTGCTGATACTGTAGCAGGCAATTGATTCATTTTCTTAGTTGTTGTTATGGCATCCTGTCTAGGTTGTCAACATGTCATCTCTTCATTTTGTTTTAGTGTTTGTTAGAATTTTAAAACAAATAATCCAACAGATCCTTTATTATTATCTAGATGAAGCCATATGATGAAAAGGAGTTGACAGCTACTGCGAGGCTGAACTATTACCAATGTTCCTTTTACCAAACTTGCTAATCCTGAAGTTTTATAAACATTGTTCGTCATACTTCACTCAACAACTCGTGGTATTTATGAATAATTTGTGCCAAAGTAGATTTGAATGAGAATTTCACTAACGAAAGTAATGCTAATCGATCTCCAACTACGATTGTTCTCAAAATTCGACCTGAGGGTCAGAAATGTGCTGGAGAGTTGTCAGATGCAACGATAAAGAATGTCTGATCGTCAGCAGGGATTGGAGATAAAAGCCAACAGACAGAGAAGTGCAGTAAAAATGAACGAACGAGAGACGTAAAGTGTGGAAAGGAAACCGCATGGTAGAAACAAGAGACTTTGTGTTTTTATGAGTGAGCTGGGGAACAAAGATGGATTTTTTACGAGGACAACAGAGGGTGTAAAGTGTAGCACTACGCGTTCAAAGGGAGTGCCCCACGGGAAGGAGAGGATGCGCAATAGAATTGTGAAACTCATTTGAAGTGTTTTTTTGGGTGGAGGAAGTTTGTGTTGTTTATGATATGACATCAAGGGGGAATTCTATAAAAGTGTAAAATGTTGTCTGTGGCTTTAGATGAATAGGAGGATCCAAGAGTTCGGTAGCACTAAACGAGATGGAGACATGTAGTAGGTGCTAAGTTCAGGATAAAATTTATAACGGGGACATTCTTATCAATACGTCGGATTACCTTATGTTTAAATTTCATGTAATGATCTTTGTTTAGGTGCGATAAAATCTATTTAGATTATATATCAACTCCAAAATACTATCGTACCAATAAATCTTAATAACTTCTTCGATTCATTTTTTACTTTGGGGACCGACATTTTTTGATGACTAACTCGCACTCATTTCGTTTGGTGTATTGTAGTCTTCGAAATGGAAGCTCTCACTTCCTCGTCCACCCTTTATTCTCAGTGAGAAGTATTTTGTACATTCCTACGGTTGGGGGCTGAGTTAAGACTCGTGAGGCTAACCCGTCTCCCCGTGCCCCGTTCCGCCGGCTGTATTGGACATTGTTTTGTGCGTGTAGCAGTCATGTGCTCCGGGCAGTGGCGAAGAAATAATGACTTTATGGATCAGTCATTAATTTTGTATATTTCCGTAAGTATTCGAGAGTCAATCCAAGGTTACTGTACTTTATATTTTCTATTGTAGTATTTGTAAATGGGAAATGTTGCGAGCTATTGAAGCTCATCTACGTGGAGCGATATGAGGTAGGAGTTGGGTGTAGGGCTATTGTTTGTAGGTGGGTTTACCAACAACTTGAACCATGTGGAGATAGTAGTAGTCGTTAGTAATAGTTAGTTTTTGGGACTAGGAGCGGTAGGAGATGGATAGGAGGAGGAGAGTTCGCTTCTGTAGTCAGTTTTACGAACTGGGATATTCATGTGAAAATCTACAATTTTTCTGGCCCTGCCGGGAATTGAACCCGGGATGACTTAGTGACAAGCACGTTAACAACTGAGTCACATGAGTGGCTATTGTACTTAGGATTCAATTTCTTGCGTCAGGAACAGTTCACGCGTAAGTTGCTCAAGACTCCTTGCTAGTGGCGTCGCCAGGATTTTTGCACCCTGTGGGGACTGTCTTTGTCACCCCCCTAAAACCAGTGAGTCCAATGGCCCCCTCCCTAGTTTGGTAAATAAATGCCTGGAAATCACATTTTACGCTATGAACTCATTTTCATTTGACGCACTTAAAGTGGGGGAAGGTTGGAATGTTTTGACTAAATATTCAGTTTTTATTCATACTGAAGGGTTATTTTGTTCATGGGTTCCAATGTATAAGACCCCCTAAATGTTCCTTGCAGCGCGCAGTGGCAGCCGTACTCTTCAGACCCTGGCGCCAGAGCAACGCGCCGCTTGCATCTCGACGCTGGCTGATTTGCTGGTGAGCCGGCAGAGCGCAGTGTTGGAGGCGAACGCTCAGGACCTCGCGGAAGCCACCAAGAGCGGCCTCTCCACAGCCTGTCTCTTATACACATCTAGATGTGTATAAGAGACAGCAGCNCAAGAATCTGGCGGCAGGTGAGTCTTGTTAAATCATGACTATTTGTAGTCGAAGTAATATAGCTTCAAAATCATCTACATTAAGCAATTTATCGAAACAACTCGGATATTGATGATTGTTTAACGAGTACGACTCATTTTTGCACAGACTTAAATACCGCCAACAGGTTAGGTTACATATCAAATTTTAAAAACAGTATAAATAATATAACGGGTTAGATGGTTATCATATAAGTGAAAATAAATACTTGTAAAATGAAATGTTTATATGTCAAATCATTTTGATACTTGTTGCCAATCTGAGTGTATGCGAAGCCTGTGTGCATTGGCGATGTTCAGCATAGAAACAGTCCGGTGTAATTGTAGTTCATACAAAAAACAAATCGGCGTTAAACAATTTTACATTTATTAGTCGTGTATATCTTTCAGCATTATTCCATTCTACATAAAACTATAGACCCCTATACATTGTCGCTAGCATTTCGAATTCTTCATTCAGCTTACCTTTTTTAAAGAATCTTGTGGAATTGGCTAGCAAAAGTAAAATATTTTTATTAACTTTATAAAGTTTTATATTGTGTTTCTTAAATGAAATGAAATCTTAGTATTTTTATGAATGCTTAATTGAATTATGATCGCTCATACCTTCTTAACGGGACATGGTGATAAGAATTTTTTTTGAACGAAAAGTAACATTACTGTCGAAATCTTCATCGAAAACAAATTATAATAAATGTCCCAAAAGTAACAAAATATATTCTAAAAAATCTGCTTTGTGAGACCTCAGAATCGTGTACAGATCGTAACTAGTGCGACAACGGTATAATGTGATCAAGTAGTCTGCGTGCAAAAGCCATTAGGAGTTGCATTTTACGATATTCTTTACGGCATTTTACGGCGTGTTTTGAAAACTTCATTACTCGAATATAAACTCATACAACGAATTTATTGAGATACCTACGCAGATGTCTTAGTCTAATTTATTTCCCCAAACATTGTGGACTTCCAAACTGTTTCCTAGCGATTCAGCCGACATACACATCGATAAACAGGTATTTGCGTACGAATTAATGACTATTTAAAAAATGTATAACAAGAAATCGTTGTATAAGTTTAGGAATACCTTTATTTTAATACACCCTCGTATGACCTTGACTATTTAATTTAATAAAGGAGAATATTTGCAACACTAAATCAAAACTAGATAAAAATTGTCAAAAGCATGTGGGAAATCCCATTTTTATCGACATTTTGTAATGTGAGAGAATTTTATTTATATTTACCTCTGGGATTTGAATTTGAACGATAAGACAAACATTAATACTAAAGAGAAATATGGAAAAATATATGAAAATGAATGCTACAAATGTAAAATGAAAAACAAAGATGTAATTATTTTAGATTAAACGTTGAAATTAGCTCTTTCAATTTTTTTATGACTGGTAGATTACTGTTTCGATATGTTATTTGTCCAATGAATACTTTGAATATATGATTTTTCGTTTGTGATTAATAAAAGTACAAGAAGTTACATTGTTATCTAAAATTTGTTTAATTAAAGTACGGCTGCAAAGCTTGCTGCACTAGCTCTTCGTGTTTGGGATGAACAGTTCTCATGATTCATTGATGAAGATAAAGCAATGCGTGAACGTTAAGTGTAGCACCTCAACATTTTCCCTCCTCCTGCAACAAACATGTTACTGCACATCCGATTCCCCAACGATATCGATATTAATGGCCATGAAGTCGTACAGAACTTTGATTTAATGGATCTCTCGACGATTGCTGTTAGTAATTGGTATTCATTTCGAATTTACACATTTAAATGTTCATTCTCTTGTAACACGTCTGCGTCGAAGATTACCGTTTTGGTGCAAACCCAGGATTTTCGTAGCTGATTTACAGATTAGTCCATGGATTTCGCTTTAGGAGCCCATTGATATTTATTTTGGAGTTGCGCTTCAGTAATGAAATTAATGAATAGATAGGGACAACATGGATCCAGCGATAATGAATTCGTGACACATATGAATCACAGCTTTTAGTTCGAACTCTGCGCTCGACCACTTGTGGAATTGCGTTTCAGGTCTTCAGAACATATGGCTTTCACAAATTGAAGCGAATAAGCATATTTCACTCTATATTAAATTTCCATATTAACGTTGATATCAGTATAGGGTCGCAACACATCACTATATTCAGGTTGAGGGAGGTGGGGGTTAATGTATCATTGTCATCGAAATGGTGTCAAAGATATGAGAGCAGGAATGAATAATAATTAAAAACTGGCAGTATGTAATTAGTAAGGGCTCTAATGACCTTGATGTTGACGAGCTCTAAAGCCCCTCACCCAAAAAAATGTATTTAGTGCTGTGATATATGCAACAAATTTCTATGAATAAAAATTACGAAACACTTAAACTGACCATTATTCAAAATATAACTTTTGTTCGATTCCTCGATTACAATTCAGCTCCTCAGCTCACATTCCTCGATTACAATTCAGGGAGCATTTTCTTAGTAATTTGGTCTCAACCGGCAAAAGTTAATTAATTCTAAACCTTAATTTTACAATAATTTGAACAAAGAAACATGTAGTGGTTATACGACTTGATAAAATATATTTCCAGACATATTTGTTACGTAATTAACAAGTATATTTTTACTCTCAATTGAAAACATTTCAGTTAAGTGTTGATGAAATACGTTCATCACTCTCATAGTTAAGGATTTTTTTCTCTTATTCAAATCAATGAAGTTCGATTCATAATTTCGTAGGTTTCGCAAGCAAGCAAACATACTCACTTAACATTTACACACACGCACTAACAACAATAGTTCCCCATATTTAATATTTATAAAATCGCAAAACTAAATTCATCTCGTCAACAGTAAAAGTGCAGTATGAGAGCTGCCCATGACCCCCAACACCCTAACGATCCTTGAGGCAGGAAGTGACGAACGTTTTCTCCTTGATGTAAGTGTAAAGACTGAGTAAGGGTAAACGAGCAATATCTCCTCATTTAAAAAGAATATCCCTGGATTTGATTTTATTCATTTTTTTTTCAAAAAATAATGTTTGTCGTGTGATTTGCTACTTATTTTCTCGGTCAGATCCCCCAAAATATCCACTCATAAAAACTCTAGACTTATTTTTTCTAATTGCTCTCCCGTATTGTTTTACGTCTTTTGAAGTTGGTATGATTTTTATTTTCAATATTCAGACTCTTACTGGTGGATTGTGTAAAGAACTAAACATTTGAATAATTGAAATGTTTCAAAAACCATGCCTGTGCCCCAGGATTTTATAGGTATGATTTATATTGTCTGAAAGGAAAACAAAGTAAATATTAACTGTTCCTATTCAGAATTCAGTAAATGTATTTGAGAATTCTCATTTTCGTATTCTGTGAGGTAGAGTGGATAACCGAATAGATTAAAATTGAAGTGAATAATTTTCAAACGACCAAAACTCTTACGGAATTTGTTTTGAGAGGGATGTTAGCAGTTTAGGAATATGTGCTGGGCAGTTGATGAAGCTCCGTAATATTGAAATGTCATTGAAATAGTTGCTTCTCCCCATCCCGGAACCGCACCCGACTTCCGCACCTTCCGTCCTGCCCCCTCCCCCCGCTGCATGATTAGCTTGCGTCGCTTGTTGACACGACTACTTCCAACTCAGCCTCCACTGAGCTACCCTCCTCCCGCACCCCTAGCCACACAACCAACTCTGAAGCTAACTACGAAAGGCGAATGGGTCGCCCTGATTTGCCCTATTCGCCCTGATGCTTAGAAGTGGGACGATGGGAAGAAAACGTGCGTTCGACGCCGCTTTTGAAATCCACTTCGGAGAGACAGGGGCCGGCGATTTCTTGGGCCGTTTTGGTCACCTAAAACTTGGAATTACAAAAATTTTATTTATACGAACTTCGTTGTCTTACCCCTAATTATATTTCCTTTAATTAATTTTTACTGAGCAGAAAATATCATCCATCGATTCGCCAGTCAACCGATTCGTGCAGTGCATCTGTAAGAACTCAACAGCCATATAATACCGAGCAGTTTTAATTTTGTCTACCCCTCCCTATTACCCCCGATACATTTTTATAACTCCGCTTTAAAGTCCCAATAACCGCCCCTTATCTTCACGAAGAATTTATTCGGTAATTCCTACATTTACCTGAGTGTGGGCGTGACATGCGTTGTCCCTACGCAGCTCAGAGAGCGAAATTCACGAGTAACTCGTCTTTATACTGTCGTGTGTCCATCAGTAAAGTAATTTTCTACATAAAAAAATTATTGCCACGCAGTAAAAGTAATTTAGAAACTAACTTTGCAACTTACGAACTAAAACTTGGAAACATCGCAAAAAAAAATCTCATTCACTCCAATCATTCCATCAATTTTCGAAATTTCATCTTCTTGAGGTCAGATAATATTGATTTCATTACCATTAATTATATTCATTATTTTCTTCGATAAGTATATTAATTTAAGTTAAAATCAGACATTTGAACCAAAATAATGCGGGGAAATGCCTCCTTCTTATAATAACTGACATGGTATGAGTTTAATTCTATTCATCGTACGTGACTTTAACAGTCATTCACAACCATGTCAATCGTTTTTGTATGGGCTTCGACCGATCGTTTAATATCGGTACTTCGTAACATTTATTTTCCAGAGCGCACGCTCTTATCATTCCTAACCTTCAGCTTGGACGAAGTTAACGTGACATAAAGTTTATGATTACGTGCGTAAACAATGCAACACTCATCTTGAGGATTCATGAAATGTAAATGCTCTGTGTTATTGTGTTGCGTCCGGTCCCCCCCCTCCAGTGGCTGCATGAACGTGCTCTGCATTAACACACACACGGAATACGAACTTCATCTTTATTGCAGTTTTGCTAATTTGTAGGAGACAGCCAAATTTGGCTGAGAGTTGCAGCAGTTAATATAGCATAGACAACCCTCCCTATTATAGCGGTCTTCCTACTGTTTTTAATGCTAAATGAATGTTTCGATTATATTAGCTCCAATATAAATTTATTGACAATAAAGTAGTGTGGGAGCGTCCTCTCCCACGCGTTCCCGCTCCGCTAATTTGTTTTCTGTTCCGCGCTGTGTTCGAATGAACGAAAATAACGGGGGGTGGAGCAACTTTTGAAGCTTGCCTTTAAATGAACGACATATTTTTGTATCAAAATTTTTAAAAATCTTTATATATTGACATATACTCTTCTTCCTTTTTCTTTTGTTGTAGATTTCTAGAGTGCTTTATTATAATGATGCTCACATATTCCGTGAAACATTGCCGGCTCATTAGTTGAAATAAATGCTTAATTTTGACTGGTATTCACTATCACAAGAGATGGATTTATATTTTCCTGGTTAGGAATACGCATAAGATGAAGTGGTGGAAAAAAAGTTAGAGGGGGAAATTCCGTGATTCCCTCCCCTTCAATTCGAATCCTGTTTCCTCTTGACCGACCGACGTATATGGGATACGCGTCGTCGTGAGCCTCGAGGACGAAGGAGAGAAGCAATAGAACGACATCTAGCGAGTGAAGCGCGAACCGCGAGCACAGGGTGAGTCAAAGCATGCTGCATGTCGTCGGTGGATGGGAGACGAGGGACAGGCAATAAGGCTTTACCGAACAGAGACGCTGTAACAAGCAGGTGACTGCGCTTCCAAGCCAACGGTATTGCTCTGCACAAGTGTATCCAACACTGGCATAGGGTTTCTGCCGCGCCGAACGTTCTCCCTCGCTCCAGCTCCTCTTATACACATCTACATCGTGATTGTGAGTGCCATTCCAACAGACGTGAAACAGAAAGTCCTTCGACTTGTATAAAGTACGACGACCAAACAGCTTCTGCAACTCGACTAGGAAGAATTTTCGAGTTGATAGAAATACGCCTTGCTGTATAGTCTTCGCCAGAGATAGAAAAACTGGAACAATTCGAACACAATTGAACAAAAGAAGCAGGATGGCTATTAGTGGTAGAATGGAATGATTGCGAGATTAATAGTGGTAGGAGAGTTGGAGGGAGAGAGCTGGTGTTCTTTGCACGCCAGAGTCGAATTTGATTCCCGGTCCGACCCTGGTTCCCCCAGGGGACTTACATCTAGTAAGTACGTGTTTGGCGAACACGGGGCCGCGAGCCGAGTCTGGCATTGCTCCCACTTACTTGTGCCATGCTCCTTCCTTTCTCTTTTCTGACCTCCCTTGGTCACCTCTTGTTCTTTTCGATCCCGACGCTATTAGGGTTAGGGTATCTTTCATTTTCCTCTTTCCTCTTCTTCTTCTTTTGTTATAAATGTTTTTAGCAAAGTCTTGCGATGTGTTGGAATTTGTGTTTTGAGTTGTAATGCAGGAGGGTTTTTAGTGGGTATGGCTGAGTCTTTCGGCGAGTCCCACACGCGGGGAGAGTCATGTTGGCTCTCCCTAGTGCGTAACTGCATTTTCCCTACCTGTACAAGTTTTAAGGGCTCTAATG
>NNCF01127278.1:445772-472406 GCA_002313205.1 Laupala kohalensis
AAAAAAAAAACCGACCCTGGTTGTATCCGTAGCAGATAATCTTGAGAATCACCCCATTCTGAGTAAACGTCTAACCTTAGCAGAATCTTGTCGAATCGTTGTTAAAATTTTATCTTATCGCAGATGATCTTAAAATAAACTTATTCCAATGCGCAAACCGTTATGCAAGTATACAGAGCTATCTGGATGCACGTTAATTAGTTTTATAACATTATATTACTTATAATTCAAGCAATAATTCCATAACGCACAATACTATGGAAAACGCTAGTAGATTATTCCCTTTGATAGAGCAGACATGACTTTACTTATCTTCACAAAAATGAAAATCTTATAATTAGTTTTTTATCCTATAATGAGTTGGATATGATCTCACCTCATATTACTATCTTATTATTCTTATTTTACTATCCAATATAATTCAATATTTTTAATCTTTTTTTCTCAGTATTATTGTAGAGAAAGTAATTGTGAACGTTTTTGTGAATATATATTGAGTCGATTGACACTATTTGGAGAGCAGTGGGCCAAATAGGTTTTTCAATGCTTAATTAAAAAATACAGAATGCTGAAGCAGAGCACCCATATGATCAAGCAAAGTCTTTTACATTAACATACCAATGCCATCGGTTCCCATACATAACATCCACCTTACGTGTTCTGGAGAACCTGTGTCACACCCCATACAGGTGATAAGTGACCACACATGGCTCCCTATGCTAGAAGCATGTCTACCCATTTCCATATACCTATGTGTGGGATGCTATTTTCATCTTACAATGTCTGAGTAAGGAAGTACAATGTTAAGTACAGGCTCTGGGAGTCAAGGTGGGTGGTGCATTTGTGGCCATAGTAGGAAGTCTCAGGTTCGGGTCCTGGTCTGTTGCAATTTTCACCTGGCTGTCAATGAGGCACATACAACATATGTTTGACAGATAT
The DNA here is from genome assembly GCA_002313205.1 of Laupala kohalensis. Classification (NCBI taxonomy): domain Eukaryota; kingdom Metazoa; phylum Arthropoda; class Insecta; order Orthoptera; family Trigonidiidae; genus Laupala; species Laupala kohalensis. Next base: position 446,712 of record NNCF01127278.1, read on the forward strand.
TCTTGCTTTAAACCAAGAAATAACCAATCCAGTTTCTAGTGTTGGGATTATTTTCCAATGACTTGGTTAATATCCACACTTGAGAATATTATTGAAGAATATGTGACTAGTATAAAGTTTCAGAATATGACCATCTGTATAAAAATCTCCCACTATCAAGTAATTATTTTGATTCTTGTTTTTAAGATATGTTCTAAGAACACATTTTCATTTTATTCTACTTTAATCCTTTGTATTATATTAGTTTAATATAAATATCTTCTCTGTGTGCCTTGTTGATAGTGTTGCTGCTATGGTGTATGTTTCTGTCAACCATTCAAATTGTTATGTAGGGTTTGATTTCCAGAGACTCAAATTAGGTTAGGTGCAATCCAGGACAGACTTTGCAAGTATCATATTTAAAACACTTTCCAGATTAAAGCAAATTTCTAGCACATTTTAAACATTACCCTATGTTCAATTCCTTGTAAATTTTACAGTAATGGTGTAAAATAGGTTCTGTCATATTTTTTATTCTCTTAAACATATCACTCTCTATTCCAAATCTCTTTACTCTTGGTACTTTTAATAGTCCTTTTTTTCTATCTTGAAAATAAAAAAAAGGATTTTCTCATTGCAATTTTTCAGCTTCATTATAACCAATTTGCAATTCATGTGACACTTTTACTTTGTTTCTTATAATTTTATCTTATTTTTAAGATATGAGAATTTCCAAGATAAGAGTGAATACATCATGCTGCAACCTGGAGCTCTTTGTTTTTCTTACAATTTTATTAGAGATCACATTTTGTTTTGATTTGATACCTTTTGCTACATTGCCATAAGCTAAGAGTTGAACCAGATGATAATGTTTTTTCATTGAATTTATGTAAGATGTAAACTTGATGGTTTTATGTAATAATTCTTTTAATTGCAAATTCTCATCCTTAAATTCATTACTATGTTCAATTTTCTTAATAGTGCATTTTTAGTTCTCACTCTCATTATAGTGCCACACTCTTTATTAAAATTTTCTGTTGAAGTTCTCCACTTACCCCTCTGCCAAAAGAATCTGAGTCATCCCAGAATAATTTTATATAATTCCTTTTCAAAAGAAATAAAAGATGAATCTCTTCAAATCTATGTTTAGAAGCAATAATACAGTAGGGAGCCTTTTTTTTAGTGTAAAGTAGTTTATAATTATTTTTAACAGAATTTTATCTTAATTTTAAATATCCCGTTTAATATCCTGTAAAATATTTATATATCCTTGTCAATATTTAGTGTAATTGTGTGAATGCATTGAATTTGATATTCCTTATTCATATTATCATGCAATGTCAGGGTACTTTTATAATAATTTATTAGAAAATAATTTTATTTTCATGACAGGTCTGCAAAAAAAAAATTTTTTTTTAGTTGCATGGGATATTTTTTCTGAATTGTATGGTTTGAAGGTTGCAGATTCTAAAAATGACTTCCATAACATACCGTCATGTATAGGTTTTTTGAAAAATAAAAAAAATTGATAAAAACGCTTATTTATTACAACGAACTAAACACATTTTTTTTACAAAATCAAAAATTTTTTTCTGATATTTATCCACAATTTTAGGTCTACTCCTATTTATGTTCCTATTTCTCTTCTTCTCTTTGATGCTTCTCTGAACTTTTCTGATTTCCTTCTCCAGTTTCTCAATTGAGCATCCAACAGTAGTCAGCTAATGTATTGACATCCCATCTTCCTTGGTAATGTCTCTTGATATCACAGACATCCTGGTGAAATTTTTCACCCTGTTCTTCTCTGTAGACTCCCAAGTTTTCAGGAAAATAGTCAATATGGGAGTGTAAGAAATGAATTTTTTAGCTCATCTTGCATCCTTGAGCTTCATACACTGCTGGCATTCATTGTACAATGGTTTTGTACTCAGGGTTCCCAAAAACATGTGCACTACATTCTTAAGAGTCCCATGCTGCTTTTTCCTTTTCTCCCATTGTTTTCAAAAAGAGGGGATCAAATAAAAGTTTTCTTATGCTGGGGCCAGTGAAAACTTCCTCTTTTTACTTGGCTTCAGATAGTTTTGGGAACTCGGGGATTGTTTCAGATATCTGTGTTCCATCTGTTGGCAGTGATTTGACAAACTGCTTTATTAGCCCCAGTATAAGTTTAATATGAAGAGGTGGTGATAAAACTTTTTCTGGCAGAACCAAGGTCATATTGATGATTTTTTTCTCATCAGGGGTTAAATTGTCTCGTGGTGACCAGTCAGTTTTTGTCCAGTGCAGTTATCTGGCTCTGCTTTCCCATAAACAAAGCAAGGATATTTTGTATAACCTCCCTGCTGACCCAATAATATGGTTAGTATTTTTAAAACTCCACAAACCATTCATTGATGCTCTTGATATTTGATATTCTCTCATATGAACCGAGTGTACCACAGGAAGAGATGCAAATAAATTTCCATTATGCAGCAAGACTACTTTGAGGCTAGTTTTCAAAGAACCAATGAATATGTACCATTCTGACAAATCATATTCTATTTCAAAGCACTTCATGGACCCATGAATATCATTACAATAAACCAGATCTCACTCTTTGGAGAAAAACTGAGTAAATTCTCTCTCTCGTCACCTGTACCACAAAAATGAGGTCCCAGATGAGAGCAGGTTTGTTTTTTAGCCTCAATCCTAGCAATTTCGCCGCATCTTCTGAAAGACCTAAGTCTCTTACTAGGTCGTTGAGCTCACTCTGAGAAAAAAGTTAACAGGAAAATCTGAGCTAGATTGGTCCTGGGAAGCTAATGTGTCAGAGTTCTCTGACTCACTCAGGATGTCATCTAAATTAGAAGGTGGTTGTGAAAATGATATTTCAGAGCCATGGGACACTGGAAGAATAGCTAAGTCAAGGTTAGGGTATATATTTATTATTTATTTATTACATTAATAAATACTGAACTTATTTAGCTTCTTAAAACATGATCTAATCCAACAGCAGGTTGTTTATATTTATTCCTAGTATCCCAGATAACTTGTTGAAACATGCTCAACCTTAGTTTTAAGGTCATGAAGTCTTAGTTTTAACACCATTATTTAAAGAAAAAAATGATACTAAATTTTAAGTTAAAGTTAATTTTACACTAAATACAAACAAAAACTGGAGTATAACAAAAAAATTGATGTGATGGAATTTTTTGTGTGTTTTTTTTGTTTTTACCAAGTTGAAATCTATAAAAAAATGTATGAAAATCCTATGCAGTTTTTTACTTGCAGGCCTGTGATAATTGTATTATTTCTTTTTGTTCATTGTAATTATATTTTCTATCTTTACGTAATCCTGGAGTGATTGAGTGTATTATCTCAGTATTCCAATCCTGACCCTGGTTTTTCTACAGTATGCTGTCAGGTGCTTTGATAAGAAATAGGTGGGATTATTTCTTGCTTACTTCTTGAGAGTAAAGTGGGCTTGTGAAGATTTTGCAGTCATACTGACAGAGTATTAATCAGATGACCCACAGTAGGGAGTAAATGTTCTATACAATTATGCAGTATTTTGTTCTGTGGTAAATAAACATAATAAATGAGTAATGACAATTGACTTTAAAGTTAATTGAAATTATTAAGCTGTGAGTAGTGGGCATTTATGAAGTAACTACAATCAAAATTATCTTTATTGAATTATTAAACATAGTAAGTGCCAATTTGAATTCAATTTATATTTTGAAACAAATCATAAAAGAAGTTATTCACAGATAAAATGTAAGATACTTGTCCAGAAAATAATCTTTTTGAATGATACTTCAGTTGTGGTAGGGGTGACCCATGCTTAGTGTACTTCCTTCACCTTCTACCTCTGGTGGTGGACAAAGCAAGGCAGGTTTTTTCCAGGTACTCCCATTTCCTGTCTTTCATTCCACCACAACATTCACCCATCATCATTCTCCCCCATGTCATTCATGTGTCACTCATTAGGGGAGGTGCATCAGCAAAGGATCTGGCATCCTTGTAATTTCCCGTGGCATCATACCACCTCCATCTCTGTTCCCCTCAAGATAAGGGAAAAAGGAGTTGAGGAATCATACACATACACACCTCAGTTGTGGCAATTGGTTTCAGAATGTCAGGTGAGAAAGAGATGTTATAAAATGAGATCTTTTAGTAATACTATATAGAAATTCTTTCCCACTTGGTCATGTGCAGTTTAAAACTACTTTATTGTCAATATATTGAAATCTTGATATTGAAACTTTGATGTCTTACCACACTCTATGTTGTTTGCTTGATATTTTATTTTCTTCAAGCATCTTTTTATTGGCGATACAGATTCTCATGTCTATATCTTGTGAAAGCTCTTCTAAATTTGAGGTTTAGTTATTTCAGGAATTAATTCATGTAGACTATTGACATGTTTTGATTACTATTAACATGCTTGTTTGGGGTTTATGTTTAGTCAATATATAATGTTTAAGTCTTAAAATACATCAGAACCATTAAAAAAATTATACTTATTTTCCAGAACTGTTTGAACATTGTAAATTGGTTTGTGTTGAACTGCTATCCACATGAAAGAGTTATTTTTGTGTGTTTTTGTACTGGCAGGTCTCCATCAAATTGCGGAGAGCAGTCATAGAAATGTAAATCGTGTCCTCCGAAGAACAAGGTTAGCCAGTGGACTCCACCTGGAACAAATAACTGTGCCAATTGGAGTTCTTCTGGTCATTTTTGAATCAAGACCAGACTGTCTTCCACAGGTTAGCTTTAATTGTACTGAACTCAATAACTTGCTTCCATGTTATCTCCTGTTTCTAAATTGTTTCTCTCTTTTATCTAAAAAAACTGGATTGTAAATTATATTTTCATTTGTTTCAAGTATATTTGATCTCTTAGTGAAATCAATTTTCCAAAAATTAATTCATGCTGAATTTACTTCCTCAGATATTGTACACATTTTGATGTAGTGCCTAAATTTTCTTCTTGTATAATCCTATGTCTTTTAAAATACTTACATCTTATAATATTGTAGAATTTAAATCAGTTGTGGTGAAGTTAATTTATTCTCTTGTTGTTTGAGGTTTATATTTAATTTCACGTAATGGAGATCTGACCTATCGAAGAGCAGGAATAAACAGTATTATGGAAGGAACTACACAAAAAAAAAATACAATTACTTTGTCTTGATATAGATTCAATGAAGGTGTTCTCGATGAGTATTTTATTTTTAGAGTATAACATCTTTTTTTGCACTAGAACACTTATTCCACATAAGTTTGTTCTCTCCAATTTTTAATACTTTGGCAAACAAATTCCTGATAACTAGGGTTGACCAATGTAAATTTTGGAATCCTGCCACCGAGTCACACTTGGCATGGAGTGCTGAGCTTGTATTTCTCCCCAAGACATAATGTTGAAGGATATTGGCCCAATCACTCCATTGCTAGTTCCTCTGCCATCTAGTTTATGGTTATTTCAATTAATCATCTATCAAACAATGTTTTCTAAAAAACTACTTTACTGTTTGAAGGAAATTGTATTTCACAATTTCAAAGAGTTTCAACCTTTCTTCAGACTAGTCAAGGAGAAGAGTATTTTGACCTGCTAGTCCACTTATGTACTCAATTGTCTCGTCTCTCAAAAATCATTGTTTTAATATAAATTTTCCACACCTTTGTTTCTGAACTTCAGGTATGTTAGTTGCACTATTTTTATTTATTACCAGTTTCAACTATCACCAACATATTTGAACCAATTCTAACTATTATTTGCCACAAAGAATGAAACTAAAGGGTTATTGGATGATATGGCATGATATTCCTTGAAATACTACTTCGAAAAACAATTTATATTTGAGGAATTAAATTCTTTTTTTCAAAAAAAGATGGGCTGGAATTGTCAAATGAAATATACTAGAGAAGAGCAAACATTAACGTGCTTACACTTCATCAGGTCTGGGATGGGAGTACTTTTGGAGACTTTTTGTATTCAAGCCACGCACCAACGTGTTTGCATACAGTGATAAAGATTACATAAAAAATAAATTGTAAGTTATAGTTCCAAAAATAAAAAAGTTCAGTTTTTAGGTATTTTACTGTTACAAAAAACTTAGTATATTTCTGTTTAAATTTAGGTCTTCAAATTATATTTTGGCAATTCATTTGAAGATCCCTAACAGGGTGAGACCTGGGATTGAATTTAATGGGTAATTTTTTCGTATTAGCCGATTTAACAGACCGTTGTATGTGATGGCGAGTCAGGAAGTTTGTCGAGATGTGTTCGATGTTTTTCCTTTTATTGCTTTCTGCCCCTTTAAATGAATGATTTTCCCTTGCTAGTGCATTTGTATAGGCTTAATAAAATATGAACTGTTTTGTCTTTCCTTAGGTAGCTGCTCTGGCTCTTAGTTCTGCCAATGGTCTTTTGCTCAAAGGAGGAAAAGAAGCAGCTCACAGCAACAAGGCCCTCATGGAATTGGTGACAGAAGCTTTGAAAACAGTTGATGCTGAAAAAGCAATTTCTCTGGTGAGCAATCAATTCTTTATTTCTGTATTTCAGTTATACAGTAAAGGTGTCATACATTTCTCTGAACATGAGGTCTGTGCAGCTGCTACACAGCTATAATCAATGCTGACTTTGTGCTAAAGAGGTTGTAAATGTGAATTGGCAACAATCTTTATTTAATTCTTTATTTTTGGTGAGCAAGAAGCTATGTTTCCTGGGTAGTATTTTAGTTTCCTGGGTAGTTTCTCTTCAGTTATTTTTGTTCAAAATTTATCACAATAAATGAAAGAGACATTCTTTTGCTGTTCATGTTTAATTTTAAAGAGATGGTTTTAGCGTCTGAATTTACAGCATTATCAGGCAACCTGCAATTCTATGAGTGCTTTAATATGGATGGATGTGCAGACAATTTCCCACCAAACCAACAATAAAAAATTAACTCTCTCTTCACATTGAATTTTAAGTAAAATATTATAATAAGTTTTTCTTCTAATATCTAGGTATCTACTAGGGAAGAAATCAGTGACCTTCTCAGTATGGACCAATATATTGATTTAATTATACCTCGAGGTTCCACTGATCTGGTTCGCAGCATTCAGCAACGAAGTCAACATATTCCTGTTCTAGGGCATGCTGAAGGAATATGTCATGTTTATGTCGATAGAGATGCTGATTTGGAGAAGGCACTTAAAATAAGTAAGAATTCACCTACATTCACTCATTAAATTACTAGCCTTATTTATGGGAAATTAGAGAACTTGTAAACAACAAATGTTTTTGCCAGCACTATTGGATTCAAAATTTATTTGAGCCTAATAGTATTAACATACAGAAATCTCTTAAATTGCTGTGAACCTCACCGCCAGGTAACAGATGAATTATGTTATATTGAATGAAAAGGGGAGACAAACCGAGATTCAAACTTGGGGCCTTCAGCTTAGAGTGCTTATGCACTTATTAACTTCTCCACCCTGTTCACCTCTTGGCCTAGTCTACCATTGACATTCAATTTGCAAGACCCACAGACCTCCAAGGTGGACTCATAGAGACTAGAATCCTCATATGAGGCAACTTGATTGGAAAGTACTGGATTGTGGATCGGCGGTGAAGTTCATAGTGATTTAAGAGATTTCTGTATGTTTGTGAACTCCAAAAATGGAAAACACCAACCCACAATCAAGTACTTCCTAAGGGAGTCGCTTCATAAGAGAATTCTAGTCTCTATGAGACCACCTCAGAGGCCTGAGGGTCTCACGAGTTGATTGTCAATGGTAGACCTGACTGAGAGTCAAACGGGTGGTGCAGTTGGTAAGCGCATCAGTGTGTTAAGCTGAAGGCCCCGACTTCAAATCTCGACCCCGTCTCCTATTTTCATTCAATTTAACATACTAAGCCAATAGTATAAGTATTTGAGCTGTAGTTTCATGAAAACATGTTGGAATTTTTATAATCCAGTTAAAAATGCAGAGTTGTGTAAAATATTGACTGTATAGTTCAGTAGTATTTTTACTTCTTTTGATAGTGTAAATAAAATGAAAATCTGGAATGAAGTTCTGTTTGTAGCAGAAATAATTTATGCATTAAAATACATAGCTTGTATTCACAAAAGAACATGAATTATGAAGTAAAATTTATAATGATAGAAAAAGGAGTAAAAGCTATTTCCCTTGTTTTCTAAATTGAAACTTGAATTACTGTAATAAATACTTGTGCAGTATTCAGAATGAAGGTTAGAAGTTTCAGGAGTTACTTTTCACATGTCTAATAGAGCTGCAAGTGGTGAGAGGGGTTTGTATACTGAGAGGAGTAGGCATGTAAGACATTAAACAACATTGGATAAAGAATTTGTTAATAATTTCATGCTTCTGACCATAGTGTGCTAACTTTACATAATTTAAATAATAACCAAAACATGAATTGGAATAATATTATATTATATTTGTAATTTTAGATAAGGAGAAAATTATTTAAAAAGTTACCTTCCCAAAGTGATGCACTTAAATGGAACTAGGATTACATTAAACTTACTATCTGATTCAGATAATTTATCTTTATTTTATATTCTCATATTCTGATTGATGTATATGATTCTGCATTTTTGATTTTTGTTTGTTGATGTGTTTTGTTTGTTGATGTGTTTTGTTTGTTTTTGTTCTGTACTTGCCATGTTGTCAGGTACAAGCAGTGGTGTACCTACACCTCATGTTAAGTACTCGTAATTTTGGAGGCCACTACACGAAAGCTTTTGGTGGTCCTCATTTATAAACTTGTTTGCATGCCTACTTTTACATGTCCAATGCTCTGATGGATTGAAATTTGAGTTTCATTCATTAAAAAGCTTAACTGTTTTTTTAGTTTATGGTTTTTAAAAATGTTGTGGATAATATTTATGTTCAAATTTGAGTTTAAATGAAATTTGGTGACCAATTTGGAGGCCACTTACCTGATGAGGCCTGGGGTAGACCACCCCCTCTGCCTCTGCCTAGGTACGCTACTGTGTATAAGTATTTTGTTTATCCATTATTAATAACTAAGGATGACCTAAGCATGGGTTAAAACAATGCGTATGTGTGTTACTTAAAACAAACAAAGTACAAGTCTACTTCAAAGGTCATTAAAAGTTTATTAATAATTTACTGTTTAATATTTGCCTTTCAATTTTTTTAAGATTGTTTGATTGAATGGTTTTGGTATTTTCTCTTTTGTGTACAAACCACCCAACATACACAAATTATAGTTGCATCACATCCTAGAAAGGAATATTTTTACTAAATTTTTTGTGTAATTCCCACAAGTGAATAATATAATGTCTCTAAAATGTCTGTCTCATGCATTTTATTTTCTCTAGTTCGTGACAGTAAATGTGATTACCCTGCTGCATGTAATGCCATGGAAACATTGCTGTTGCATGAAGATCTGGTCAAAGGAGGGAACTTCTTTGTTGATGTTTGTTCTGTGCTGAAAAAAGAAGGGGTGAGTAAATTTATTTATACTTTTTCTTGTACAAGAAATTTATCAGATTTAATTTAAGTTTCTGTGGCTAAATCAATACCTAGTTCTTGCATAATAATAAGTCTGTCAGTACCCTAAAATAAAAGCAACACCAATACTGTATCAATTTTATTTTAATATCCATTGGAAATAGGACAAACTGGAGGAGAACTAATAAATTATAGAGAATATGTTTAGGGCTCTGCCTCTTCTCTGAGGTGATTACTGATTTCAAATGTTTGATACAACTGTCATGGATGTGACTTTCTTGTGTACTAAATTCTTTATTTAATTAAACTATTGATTCTTATATTACATTCCTTTGTTCGATATTTAAACAAAAACAATGTGAAATTTAGAATAAATACTTACTTTGATCCAGAAATTTGTATATATTTGATTTGCAATATCAATAAAACATTCATTGCATGATGTCAGCCACACCCTCCACATACATTATTAGCTTTGGAATAATTTCACGAGACCTTGTTCCCATCAACAACTCCTATAGAGTCTCTTAGTTCTCTAAGTATTTGACTTACCAATATAAACACTCGGAAGGATCAACCATTACTTTTCTGATTGACTAACTTCATTGAAGAGCTTTTGTCATTCTAAGTAGTTTCTCAAGCAGAGAACTTGAAAACCATTTTCTCTCCTGTATTTATCTGTAGGGTTTTCAAACCAAGAAGTTCTTTAAAATTAATAATATATTTAAGCAATTTAAAATTTAAATGTTTTAATTTGGAGTATATCAAATATTATTTGACATCCTGATCTATGGTAATTATAGAGTTCTGAATTTTAAAAAATATTAAAAATAAATCAAAGACCACCCATCTTATAATTAACCACTCTTATTTCTTACAGGTGAACATCTATGCAGGACCTAATCTATCACAGACTCTAACCTTTGGGCCTCCTCCTGCAAAATCACTGAGAACAGAATACGGTGCATTGGAATGTGCAATAGAAGTTGTTGGAAGTGCACAAGAAGCAGTGGACCATATTCATAATTTTGGAAGTGGACACACTGAAGTTATAGTGACTGAAAATCGTAAGTTTAATTTTTCACAGTTCTTGGGAAAGGGCTATGTGGTCAAATTTAACAATAGACTACTTTCTTCTGAAATCATAGCTAGCTGGAAGATTTTTAGAGCAAACAGTTTTTTTTTAACAATTGTGAACTATTGTCTTAAAAGGATTTAAAATATCTTGAAATTGAAAAAAAATCATCTTATTTAAATTGTAAGACATTTATATTATAATTGTAAGACATCTTATTTAAATCGTGTGGCTATAGTATTTCCACACAGCCAACTTAATTTTGATAACCCTCCCATCTTTCTACATTGAATGCAGTCAGTATCATCTGCCAAACATCAAAATACAGAAAATCTTTAAAAATATGTAGATGCTACATTAATATTAACATCCAGTATATTGTTATATTGATACAAATGAGATTAATTCAAAACCATAACCAAATATACAGGAAAAATGTTTCATGCTTGTAGGATTTAAAGTTCCATTCTTTGTCGTAATGTTGATCTAATCTTTTGAAGATTGTGAAAAATATTTTAGTTATTTCTTTCCTTTTGTCATTGTTCTGGAATGCAAGTGTTATTCCCATACATAAATGTTATTACAATATTATAAACCAATTTAAAAAGTTGATTGGCACTATTGATTTGTATAATGATATAATTGTATTATTTATTCATTGTATAATACACATGCTAAGAAAAACAAAATGAAATTGTGACGGAGGCAGCCTGTTACGACTAGCCTCTTCAGTGCTTTCATTTCTTCTCTCAGTTGTTCCTAAATTTTCATTTGTACACTAGATTATCTCACATTACTTCGCTCAACATACATAAATTTGAGGGGGGTTTTCCAATCTCATGTTGGGCTTCATGACTGTTTAAAGTATGTGAATACATGGATTATTTTTCTGTTCCATGTTCTCAGAATGGATTTGGAATGTAGTAGATCTTTTCTGAAATATTCTAGATATTCTTCAACAAATGTTACAGGCTGCTTCAATATCCTATAATTTATTTATTTCTTTTACCATTATTAGATTCAATATTGACATGAAACAATTAGTAAAAGAACTAAATTAGCACAATTCAAAAATTATTCAATTTCCAAAAATGAGGTGTTTTTTCAATGTTCTATTAATTAAAGAATTTTTTCTGTTTGGTGCCTCTGAAAGGCACATAGATGCTATCTGTCTAACTACTTATAAAAGAAACTGCTTGTTGAACTCCAACTAGTCCACAGAATTTGTAGTTATTGCACCAAAGAAAGTAACTAAATTGTCTTAATAAATGAAGGTAAATGTAATAGTAGCAATGTAGAGGAAGTGTACAAATGGATTGTACTTAAAAGATCTTGTTTGAGATGTAATAAGTTACCTTCTTTGAGCTTTTTGGATGTATAAGTTTCTATTTTGAAATATTTCTGACAAAAAGTTCTAAATGATTTTTAGATGCTTCAACATTATATTCAAATAGATTTTTGAAAATATTATCAATCTTATTTATGGTGTATAATAAGTTTTTGTAAATTTCATTTTCACCTATTCTATCTTGCGTTCCATGTTGTACATTATATTTACAACCCTAATATCGTGTCTTGAGAGATTATGTAAATTATATCCTCCAACAGTATAGTGTTAAGTGTACATATTTATTTCTCATCATATTTTGCATTCTGTGATTAACAAAATAATATAATTTGAAAAATAAACCATAAAGAAATTACCAAATATTCACTAACAATGAACAAGTAACTAATGTTCAATGTCAAACATAATATTATTTACCTCATATTGCTACAAATCTCCATCTTTCCTACAGAGTTTTGTGAAAGTGAAATTTTCACATGGGCTCACTAGTTCATAGGAAATGAAGATAGTTGAAAATGTTAAGAATAAATTTATACTCTAGATTTAAAATAAATGCTTGTTGTGTAATTGATTACTTCTGAGTTTTGCAAATGTGTTTAATAATGTAACAATATAAAAATGTAAATTTTAATGTATGTTGTTCTGTTCACAGCTCAAACTGCTGGTGACTTTTTGAAACAAGTTGACAGTGCCTGTGTATTCCATAATGCAAGTTCACGCTTCGCTGATGGGTACCGATTTGGACTGGGTAAGTAAATATTGCAATGATGGATATTTTTGTCCTGTCTCTTTTCTGAACAGAGTTGTGATCAATTACAGTGAGTGATATATCTGATTTTTAGGGTTTCTCTAAGATGAATGTTGAAGTTGCACCCTTGAATAATTCTACTTCTACAACTAATAACATAGGACATATTCTGTAATGTGCATCATTTGCTCCGTTGTTTGACAAAGATGCATGTATTGACCTATGGTAGACTGAAAAGCCTGCCGACAGTTGAATACAATATGCATATAAATTAAGTGTAGCAGTAATTGAATTTCCTCTGGAATAACTCCAACATTTAGATTTATAATGCAATAAGTTTTTTTATTCATCACAATCTTATAGTGTTCTGGACATAGTAAAAAATAAGTAATGGGGGAGGAGCATAAGGATCACAAAAATTATGCTGAATCTCTTGACTTGCGCAAAATTTGCAATTACATTTGATAGATTGATCAATTTGCACATCCAAAAGTGCAAGAAAATTTTTTTAACATAGGATGAAGCCTAGCCGTTACTGATCAGATACACATTGTATATTGTCTAGAAGTATCTCGTGTCAGTGGTCTACCTAGCTGGGGTTGTGGAGTAGTCCTCCTTGGACCTCATCCTGTTAGATGCTTCCAGATGGATGAACAAATATGATACAAACAAATATATTTGAATGTAAATATACTTATCAAATATTTTATGATGGTAAAATAAGTTAGTGAACTTTTTATAAAACACAACACAAATCAACTTCTAAGTTCAATTCTTTTTTAAATACACTGGTGTATTTGATATATACTTGTAGCCATACAAACATGTTTTGTTGTGGCTTGAATATGGGCCTCATTAGGTATAGGTTCAGTGGTGACTCCAGGTGGTTTTGAGGTCATGGTCTGTCTCGAAAAAGGAAAATATTTTTCTTCTCAAGGATTTAGGCTCAGATATTTAATTCTTCTTTTAAAAAATGGACATGTTCTAAAAATTTCTCTTCATTATTATTTTAACATTTATTTTATTCATAAATTGAGCAATGAGCAAAAACAATAATCAAGAGATTACACCAAAAAATATCCTGTTTTTTTCTGCTATATGTACATGAATTTAAGTTAGGTCACAATGGAGTGGATGGGGGACACTCAAAATATTTTTCAGTAAACTATTTTCATTTAGGGCATGTTAATTCACTTTAAATTTAGGTGTATTTGCCTTCTTTTCTTAGTATGAATTGTTAATAGTAGTAGATATACAATTTATGAGCAGGTTTCATCATTTTTTCTTTTACATAAGTTATATAGTACCGCTTTTATAAGTAGTCATTATTTTGTAATAAAATGCCATTTTAGAATGGTCCCTCCTGAAAATATTTCCAGTGGCCACCCCTGTGTAGGAGTGCTACTGCCTCTAGTAATTCATCCTGGAGAGTAAAGCATTCCAATACAAGGTGTATTTTGGGCACTGAAAAACGAACATCGGCAATACTGTAAACATGTTCTTGCAAATAAGATATGGAGGAATGGGCTAAAATAGGAACAGCTAGTGTTCGAGAAACTTCCGATTTATTTCCAAACACGTCATTGCATACAGTGCACCCACTTGATCTACGTGCACGGTCCTGAATTCTAAGCGAGAGGGGTAGCGGGAGTGCTTTTCTAAAAACATTGACTCTACCGGAATAAAAATTACGAGATATCCTAATTCTCACTTGTATAGAAAGTGTTCCACATTAAAGTTAGATATACGAAATCAAGCTTATTTTATTCTGCGTTGTCCGATTAGAGGCACAGAAATATTTACGGTTAGGGTAGTAGTAGTCGGTCCGCGCGCGCAGATCTAGAGGTGGAACGTCGACGTCAGGCAATGTGTGTTCGCTGTGCGCAGGAGCGGAGGTTGGCATTAGTACGGCTCGCATCCACGCCCGTGGTCCCGTGGGAGTGGAGGGTCTCCTTACCACGAAGTGGGTGCTTCGCGGGGATGGCCACGCAGCTGCCGACTTCGCGGACGGCGGCTCTTCAGTATTCACCCACGAGACGCTCCCCATCGACTAAGGCGTCTTCCGGAAGTGCTGCCTGCCGTCATCAACGCGACAACCTGATGAGGACAATTTTTCATTACGTTCATCGCTTGTTGGGTCGTAGGATCCGTGGTCACTCTCAACAGGGGTGACTGCCCGGTGCGACTACTTGCTGTTTAAGGGGTGGAGAAAACATGTGTATAGCTACGAAATATGATAAAACGAACGAGTGCTTAAACTACCTAAAATTGAGAATTTTAATAGTAAGTCCTGAAACATCCAGAAATAATTTTGGGCCATGGCTTTGGATTCTGAATTTTACCATGTCACTGGTGTCACACATAATCTTCATGGTCATCGTAGTTCTACTGCCTCCAGAAATTTGTTTGGAAATCACATACGTTGTGTGGTAAAATTTAGTCTCTCCCAATTTCACATGGGGACAGGGATGAAACCGTATTCAATACTTTAAAAAATTGTCAGTAAACTCAAAACTGGTATTAACCTTCTAGTGTATACATTTAAGAACTGGAAGATCGCTTCAATTTAATGTTTAACTCGTGGAATTATTCTCATGCCCTCCATCAGATCGCCAATCTTATTTTCGGAAACTTTTTCATGAACCGACTCTGCCTCTTATTTTGCATTCTAAGATCCCATCTCATTCTCCCTCGTTATGTCGATCCTCGTCGCATTTCCCTGATCTCCTCTTCCTTCAGGTCGTTTCGTCATTGCGTGACCCTTGCCTCGTAACCTTGTCGTTTTTCAGCCGTGACCCCTCCAAATATTCTCCGTCATACCCTTTGATCTCCGCTTTAAAATATCGTCCCCAATTGACAGCTTCTTCAAGGAGATTTCCGCGAGTCTATCATTACGAGGAGATCTAATCGTGGGTCACGCCGTGTAACGTGCCACTTATATCACAGAGCACGTGCTTCGCGTGTTATCATTCCTGACACCCAAGGCTTATCTGGGTGCCCCCTCCCCTGTCATTTTTGTTCGAATAACTATCAGTTTCTCCACCCATGAGCTTTTTGCTCAATATTCTTTTTCAGGTATTTTTGATAAACTTTGGTAGCGTGGAATTGGTTCCCTTGAGTTTCCACAATTGTTGAAAATGAGAAGCTGTTCCTGTCATGCTCTGTAACTGTAAATTTTCTCCGTTTTTGCCTCTCGTCATATTTTACTTGAAAACTCTTCCAGACGAACTTTGAATGTCCTAAATTATAATATTATTTACCATAAAATACTCACGAGTTGTATTATTAAATTACTGCTTTAACGGAAAAAACTATAACTTGTTCGTTAGTGAAATGTTACTGAGTCTATTTTTGAATCATTGTAATGTTACGTTATTGATATTTATTCTACAACACTTAGATAGATTTTAAGTGAGTGATTTAACTGTCATGTACATAGTATGGACTTTTATGTTTAATAAACAATTTGACTGATGATGTCTTTTATGTACGTCATTATATTCATTATTAATTGCCTCTTCATCACTGTCGTGAGAACATACTTTTATCCCTGAAAACTTAGCAACTTGATAATCATAAATAAAGGGGAAGACTACAAGTAATTAATAAAAAATATTATAATTTTAAAGGAAATTAAGTTCGACGTTAACCCAAAGGAATATCTACGTATTTTCAAAGAAGAGGACTGTTAGAGAGGTCCTCTGAATTAATTTCTTTGTAGATTGTTGATTATGGTTGATATATATATATATATATATATATATATATATATATATATATATATATATATATATATATATATATNATTATTTCAATTTCATCTTTATTATATGGTAAATTAACTAATCTTTTAATTAGTTACCATATTACTACTCATAATGCTATGCTGTCAAAACAACTATGCTGCTGAAATTAACGATACATAATTCGATTGAAAACAAATACCCAGTTTTCCAGTTCCAAAGTTTTAAAAAGGGTTTAAGAATTTGCTTTCATAATTTGTTATATACTAAATTGGTATGTCTATATATCTTTATTAACAATAAATCGAAGTTTTTGTGAATCGTTGCTGCAATAAATTACATAAAGAATAATGTCACACATCCCGGATGATAAAAAGAGTTGCTAGTATTACTCCTTCATGAATGTTCTTTGAAAACAAAATTAAACAATTCCTTACTGACGAGTTCTCGACTAAAAATAGAAAGAAATAGTTCAGACGAGTGATCAATTGTTTTTAAACAATTTCAGATGCATCGTTTTTTTATGTTCTTAATATGTTACTGTAACACCATATTGCGTAAATAAATGGACCAGATTTAAAAAAATTCAATTATTTTATTTGAGAAATTAAAATAAACACGCTTATTTTGCACAATAAAAATAAATTTGTACAATACGTCAATGACCACGATTATAACTATGTCTTTGCAAGGCTTCTCTTCTTTTTCTTTCTCGCGAGCTTTCAATGCGTTCTTTAATATTGCGGATTAAGCCCAGATTGTTCCGTTTAGTTCAAGTACGTCCAACGTCAAAAAATTTCCATATTGTTTTATAAACCATTTATTTTGCTCCCGATAGTTTTCTTACGTTGCGACTGCTTTTGTTACATGATATGTAATTTCAAACAAAAAATAAACTTTATTTTTTCGATGTGTTAAGTCTTCGCAAGGGACTACTTAATTGACATCACCGACACTTGACAGTGTACTGTGTACGCGTTTATTATGAAATAGGATCATTAACACTCAATGGAAAATATGAGTAAAACACATTTTTTAAATTCGGATACCATGTGATGTTTGAATCTTCAACAGCCAGGTGAAAATTGCGACGGTCCGGGACTTGAACCCGGGACCCCCTGCAGTGGCCGCAGGTGTGCTGTCCACTGCACCTGCTGTTCACTTGGCGGTTGACGATGCAAACACTCCTCCTCTAGTAGGTACTCGGAAGTTGTGAGTTAAAACATATGATTGTAATTTTTTCATATTTTCGAACATAAAACGAAATGATACTATTCCCTCCTTATTAATTGATTGACCTTTCGGTCGAAGAATTCATTTTCTCGGTCGAAGAATTCTCTCCATTCATTTTGCCTTGACTTGCACAATCATGTGCGATTAAAGTATTTATAGCATGATTACTCGTTTTCTATGTTAAGAATTGGTACTTATGGTCAAGATTAAGTGATCAAAACTTGAATGGATTGTCCTTCATAGACACTATGTTTTACCGTGCCCGTAGATAGTGCGTTATCTCATCTCTCGAACAGATCTTGAAGTCTCTGAAGTTTGAGTGAGTACAGAAGAAACATCACGATAAACTTTATATTACCCTCTTGGTATAATACGTACCTGTAAGCGTTCCTCAACTTTGTGTGTCGAGTTGATGAAAATCTTAAACTTCTAGTGACTGCACTGGGAAAGGGTATGGTTTTTATAATTAGTGCGAAATACGGGATAACACATCTGATTTACGTTTATACCTTTATTGTGTCAGAAGTTACAAATGTGTCAAGTTCATGATGCGAAGAAGAAAATCGCAAGGGCAAGGTCAGCAATCTGTGAACAAGGAATAATGGATTATTGAAAATTAACTATACGTAACAGAATAACTCCTACAAGTATTTATTTAAATAGTTTTCTTTCATTCTCCAAAAAATTGTGGAAATATTGAAGATAATTGAACACGTTTCTAATTTATGTACACATATGTAAAACGAAGTGTGCTGTCGGAGTGTGAGACCGCCGCATGGCACAAAGATGGATAAACCAAAATTCTGTCACAAAGGTAAACTTTTGCGCTCACGTTCTACAGGAGATGTCGAAGAAAACCACTGCGAGTTTTCAATTTCGATTTCAATAATTAAAAATTAATTTTGAATTCCTTAGTGATGGTCGCGGATCGGAGAAACCCTATGAAAAGGCGCAAGATCGGTAATTCGCGTTCTCCAAGTTGGCCCCCAATGAATGGCCATCATGCATTTTTTTCGAAATTCAAGACATTTTTATATAGAACGTTAAATATAGTATTCTTTATCGCAGAGCACTAAGATTTTCAGGCTTCGAAATTAGGCACACGCGTCTTTCAGGATTAGTCCCTGTAGACTTCTGAACTTTGTTTTAGAAATTCTAATTACATTTTTAAGCATTTTTGGCGTTATCCGCGCATCGACGAGGTCGAAAGAGCTTCAAAATTTGATTCGCGCGATCACCAGTGTGGGTTCAGCGATATTTTCGATATTCGGTTTAGATTTTTTCTTACATTAATGGTGATTTAGAAAGAACAGAGGCACAAAAATCAACACTTTCACGCTAGCGAAGAATAAAAACGAAATTCCTAGAGTTCATTGAGAAGTTGACTTATAAATTTAAATGCCAGGACAGTCGAAGACATACTATGGCATTAATGCAGCTGTAGACTATATCACTACCCCGTATTAAAGAAACTGCTTGATTTGAATTGTAATTCTGCCACAAAGGTAATGTGGAAAAGAACCAATTTACAACGCGAAGACTAGAATAAAAGCGAAAACTAAAGAAGAAATGGTAAATGTTACATCAACCATACGACGAACTTAAACACAAGACAAACACCAGATGCATGAAAATGATAGATGGTTCCCTTTGGAAGAACACAAAAGATACCAGCACACGACATATCTTCATTCTAACTACAAGATGGAAAAGGGGCGGAAAGCGGCATTGAAAAAGGCGAAACATTTGCTGAACATGTTGCAAAACCTCTTTTCCCAGACATTCACCTGAAATGTGATTGGCATTTCAAACTATCGATAAACGCCAAATCAACAATCTCGTTCTATAAAATGATTTACAACAGAAGTTTCAAAAATGTAAAAAATACATCGAATAAGCTCCGGATCCGATCTCATGACAAGGACACGCAGCAAATTTTAAAAAAATTTCTATTGCTTTGTTGAAATCTACTTTTTTGGAAATAATATTGAAATGTTGTGAATTCAAATACAAGAATGACCTTGTTAATTTTAGGGAAAATACTCCACTCGGAATCCTTCGCCACAAGAAAAGTCACTCCTATTAGTGTTGATGCGTTTTAGCTACTTTTATGTTTTTCCTGTGCAATTATAATTGTGTGTCACTCAATGGAGGAAGACAATTGTCGTATTGATGCCACAGACTTAAGCTTCTGCGCCTGGAATCTGACAGACACGCATTATCAATACGTTAGTGAATCATTATGGAAAATGTTTTTTAACGTTTACTTGATGCGTTAGCGATGGTCTCTATATTATTATCCACCACTTTAAAGATGCGTTTTCAAATACAGCATTGTACATAAGTCCATTTTCGCAGAGGAATAACGGGATCAGTTATTTATTTTTTTTGAAAAGGCCATTTTATTTTTAAGCGCAGGCGTGAACGATTACCTTAAAACATTGAGATTGTAGAAAATGTTTCATGTCCCTGAATGTTCAATCAATGAAAAAGTAACGTATCAATGTGAAAACTAATCATCGCACTGTTTCTGAATTGTCCCCAAGAAGCTTTAGCTCAATCATCGCAAATATAGTTCAGTCATCCGAACCGCATAATAAGCAAAGTTGCCAAAGAATCGGATACATTTACGATTTCCTTCATTATTAATTTCCAAACTTTTCGTATCTGATGACCCTTTTTTTAAATCGCATATTTCGTCACTTTTTCTAATGTCTGAGTTCCACATTTTGGGAATGATCATTGCCCTTCAAATGCCCTCGGGCTCTTTAGATTTACACGGTGAGTTCTCTCAGTGTCTTAAAATAAAGATTTTAAAGGTAGGTGCGCAAATGAATTCACTCTTGGAACGTAGGTTAACTGAAAGCATTCGAGAGAACTTTTTCTTGCTACTAACTTGACTTCCTAAATGTTAATTACGAAATCACAAATATTTTTGACGTATTTGATTTACGCAAACAATGAGTATGGTCTTGTATATTAACCATTTTTTTATAAAGGAGTGAAATATCATGCTTGAGGGATAGAGAGACAAATAGTTTCAGCTCTATCATTGTCAAGACATCTAAATTTAAACTGATAAAAAATTAAACTACACAGGAATTATTTTCATTTATTTCTTTGATGTCAAAGAGAAAAGAGGAGGGATATGACGTCGTCGCTTATGCGGACGACTTGGCTCAAGGAAAATCTAGAACATGACGAATATGAATTGTCCATCTACGTCTGCATAGTGATATAAGTGCTCAAAAACGACCAAATAAAGCAGAATTTAGTGGAAATACATAAAACAGATTCCACTTATTACATAATAATGCACTTCAAAAATGTTTTAATTTTTCTGTTTTTAAAGTGTGTTATTGAGTAAACAGTGAAGTCTTTTTTGTTATATTTCCACTAAAATCTGTTTTATTAGGTCTTTTTTTGAGCACTTATTCTATGAAGAATATGATTTTGCAAAATTGTGAAACTTGAACGTAAAATAATCTGAAAATTGCTGAGAATAAAAGAATTTAATGGTGTTTCGGATAGAAAATGTAAAAAATAACGATTCCTGTGAGTTACGGAACCCATCCAAGTATTATATTGTTAATAAAACGCTCTCATTGAAGCAGGCATTTTTATGTCCCGCAACAATTGAGGCCTCTTTCTACTCTGATGCTGTGCAAATGAGAAGAGTAGCATCGTACCTTCCTAGGCACTAGACTTTTCCAAGTATTTCATGAGGGCGTCCAAGTTGTCCCGAGGGATGGCGCTTTCTTGGGGCCGCTTGCCGCCGAAGTTGAGGATGCGGCCCGTCTTCACGAGCTTGGCGCTGCCGTCCTTGTTGGCGCGCCAGTACACAGTCTGCACGGCTCCCCGACCGGCGATGTAGCGAGATACTTTGCCGATAAGCATTGTATGAACGCGAGGCACCCAAGTGAGCTGGCGAGATAGTGTGCCGGGGCTTTTATTCGCGTTATCGGTGCACTTAGAAGTGGAAGACTCGAGAGTCCAGTGGTCAACTATGAAGATTAGCTGTACGGTACGCCTCTCTTGAGAGAAGGCATGGTAAAATAAAATATAGCAGCATCTCGGAATTCGAAATAAGGTCACTCCCGTTTTCCTGCCTATCATTCCACCTCAACATTCACTCATCATCATTCACCCTCGTGTCATTCATTCATCACCCGCCTTGCGGAAGTGCGTCAGGAAGGGTATCTTTGTTATTCCTTCGCCACGTCCTTCTGCCCGTCTGAGTGCATAGATTCTGACGAAATGGATGAGCCGATTTTATTCATAAAGTGGATTCATCCTTAGAATATATCTTTAATAAACCTCCATCTATCACTATCACTAGTTCCTTCCGTACTAAATGATGCTTTTCCAAAGTTTTATTGAAACTTTCAAAATCAATTGACTAAAAATGTAGTTGCAAAACGTACCGAAAAATTCGTATAGGTTAATTTAATTAATTAAATTTGAGGTGTAATTTAAGTTTTTTTGATGAATTACTTAAATTTTTGTGACTAACAATTTCTTCTTGTTTCATTATCCCTTGCGTCTCTCATTGCCCCGGCCTCCCCTACTCCATTACAAATAATAGTTTATTTTACTATTTCTGGGTATCATGTCACTTAACCCAAATAGCGTTCGAAAAGTTGTGACAATTTAAACAGAGATTGTACATAGAATTACATTACTATGGTAGTACACGAAAATATTGTCAATGTAGCAAATTATAGTAAAGTTGTCTCATGGCTACAGATGATCCTATTTAATTTGAAACCTATTGCGTCAAAATCGATCAACTTCTATTTTTTCGTTTCCGTCAACTTCACAGGGGTGTGTCATTCAACACAGTTTTGCTCGATGATAAGGACATGATGAGAATCCTGTAATAGAAACGTCATGGTTTTGGAAGCGTAAAAATTAAAAAATTGTTTGAAACCAACGAGATCCTATTTCTGTAAATGTATTTTATTCTATTTTTGTCAGTGTTGGACGTGAGTTAAATGTACTCCTCAACATTGCTTATCAGAAATCGAAGACTTGTGTTGAAGTGTGGATACGATCGATCTCATCTTTAAGCTGATCAGTCACATTTTCTCGTTTTTGATTGTAAGCGTAGTGCAGTTGAATGATGATAGCAATCTCCAGTGATATCCCACCACGTGTTCGTTTCGTGTGTCCCCTTTCAAATGGAGAAACAAGATTACGGCAATTTTTAACCTACGCTTTATCTGCATTGATAATCAATGCAGACTGGTATATAAGAACTGAAATGTCCCTGAAATTTGCTACGATACAGAGCAAAACAAGTACTTAATCTACATAAGCAAATGTAATCAAAATCATTCAGTTTAAATATTGACATTTCAATTGCAATCTCCGAGAAGTGCAATATCAACTCAACTGTTTCAAACAAGCAATTGAACATGCAATCTGCATTTGAACCTGCAATGCGAACACTATATTGAACATATTGAAATCTATCTCTCAATCGATGCTCATGTTTTAAGAGGTGCTGAATTCAAATTTCAACTTTGCCACCTCGTAAATCCTGTGCGTTTTGTGAACAAATCAAAAAACTTCAAAAAACCAATTTTTAACATTTTTTTGTTTGTTACTCGAAATGTACCGCGCTTCTGGAGAAAAGATGTATTTGATAAAAAATAATGGGAATTAAATTTTCTACAAATTAAGTTTTAAAATATTTTTTGTCTGACAAATAGATATCGCGCTAGTGAATAGTGAATTTTGACGAAAATTTTGAAACAACAACTTTTTCTTATGTTGTTTGCATACAACTCAAAAAATTACACACTTTTAGACAATATTGTCCAACAAAAAATAAACTACATAAAATTTCCTTCTAATTGTCTTTTATAGAGTATTTTTCGTCGGTTGATCCTTTTACGCGAAAGTCAACACGTCAGAGCGCGCTTGAGTTAAGTGTAGTCGGACGTAGCCGCTATGCCAAGAATACCTTGGCGTATTTCACAATATCCTATTAAAAATAATTCAACATGTTTCTAATAATTTATAAGTATATATAAACTAAATATTTTATATAGTTAATTAAATTTCAAGAAAATTTTATGAGCGAGTCATGTGAGTTTTCTTCTAATTAACGAGCCCTGTGATCATTTATACGCAGTCTAACATACACGTTACGTTATTCTAATAAATACTAAGTCAAGTGCACAAATATTGAGATTAACTGTGAAATAAAGTTGAAAAATTTTCCCCGAATTTTGTTTGTGTTTATTCGGAAAATATATGTCCCTAACCACGAAAAGAACCTTGAATAATTTTTGTATATTTTCAAAAAATGGGATATTTTTCATAATTTTATAAACTTTAAAATTTTTCTTATTGGTATCTGTTATAGGATGCGTCTCGATGACATGAATATCGTAACGATTAAAGTGAGATCCTAACACTACGTCATGATGTGCCAGTAATGTGTGTTTTCTTCTAATTAACGAGCACCATATTATATAATACACTCTCAAATACACGTATGTTATTCTAAGAAATACTGACTAAATCAAGTACACAAAAATGTGATTAAATGTAAAATAAAAATTTCCCTGAACTTTTTCTTGAATTTCGAAAAATAGTCACTAATCACAAAAACAGCCTATAAAAAGGTTTAAATAATTTTCAAAAAACGAATCTTTTTTATATTTTCATAAAATTTTCTTATATTCGTAAATGTCATAGGAAGTATATCGATGAAAATGACATCGTTAAAGTTGCGTAAGATGCAAACAAAACGTTCTAAAGTCCGAGATTCGTTTTTTCCGATAATAAACGAATCCACATGATCCAAAATACACAATCGACCGTAATAGTTACGTTATTCTAATAAATACTGACTAATTCATGTGCACAAAAATTAAAATCCACTAAAAACTAGTTAAAATTTTTTCCCGATACTTCTTGTGTTTATTCAAAAAGGTATACCCCAAACCACGAAAAATGCCGTAAATAATTTTGTATATTTTTCGAAATATGGATATATTTGTCATAATGTTACCAAATATCCACTTTTTCAAAATGGTATATGTCAGTACGAAGCATCCTGATGACCTAGACATCGCAACACAAAAAGTGATATCCAAAAAATACGTCATGAAGTAAAGTCTGTCTTCATAGGAAGGTAAAAGAAGCGCATACAAGTCTCCACACTAACATTTAAGTGAATATCTCTTACAGTTTTTTTCACAATTTTCAATTTTCTATATTTCTTAAACTAACAAACATAAACAAAGTCTGCCTTGAGTAGGAGGAAGAAGAAGCGCATACGAGTCACCGCACTTACATTTAAGTAAATATCTCCGAAAGTTTTTTCGCATTTTTTAATTTTGTATACTTAAAAAACTACCGAACATAACCAAAGTCTACATTCATAGGGAGAAAGAAGAGGCCAATATGAGTCACCGCACTTACATTTGGAAAAATATCTCTGACCGTTTTTTCGTAAGTTTTAATTTTCTATATTTAAAAAATTACTAACATAAACAATGTCAACTTTCATTGGAAGGTAGAAATAGCTCATACGACTCACCGCACTTACATTTGAGTAAATATCTCTAACAGTTTTTTCGCAATTTTTAATTTTCTATATTTAAAAATCTAACAAACATAAACAAAGTCTTCCTTCATTGGGAGGAAGATGTAGCTCATACAAGTCACCACATTTACATTTCAGTAAATAACTACGACCGTTTTTCCGCAATTTTTAATATTCTATATTTCAAAATCTAACAAACATAAACAAAGTCTGCCTTTTTTGGGAGGAAGAAGTAGCCCATACGAGTCTCCGCACTTACATTTGAGTGAATACCTCTTACCGTTTTTTGTTTTTTTTGTTTTTATTCTATTTTAAAAGCGAACAATGGTAAACAAAGTCTGCCTTGATTGGGAAGAAAAAGAGGCGCATACGTGTCACCGCACTTACATTTGAGTGAATACCTCTTACCGTTTTTTGTTTTTTTTGTTTTTATTCTATTTCAAAAGCAAACAAAGATAAACAAAGTCTGCCTTGATTGGGAAGAAAAAGAGGCGCATACGTGTCACCGCACTTACATTTGAGTGAATACCTCTTA
>NNCF01127279.1:0-48296 GCA_002313205.1 Laupala kohalensis
ATATATATATATCTGTAGTACAATGAAAGGTTAAGAGGTCTTGCCAGCCAAGAATGATGTGGTGCAATGGAAATTTCCAGTGCATATATAGTTTTAATTCAACCATAGGAAGAATGGTTCTAAGTTTAGTGTCCGCTTTATATCCACTCAATTTTATTTTTACTACCCAATAAATAAAATTCGTATCTATCAAATTACTTTGCGTACTGTAAGTACTATAGCTCATGGGGTAAAAAATATACTTCAAATTTCAATTTTCTGCGCGACTTAAAACTTTTTCCTAAAAATTGCTTACACGTATATTACGCATTTTGCAATTTCATTTTACATAAGGCGCACGAGACCCGAAGAGCTAGGGGTTGGGAAGGGTGAGACACGTTAAAATGATCGATGTTAAATTCATTGTGTCCGGGGTTGCTGAAATGAATAATTATACTTTCGATATCATTAGCCTTCGTTCAGAGGACAGGGTCGGACGAAAGAAAATTCGGTTCTGGCATCAAGATAACACCGGCGAGTTCGCCCGGCCTCCGAAATGCTTCATGCGACCATATTTCGTTTTTCCGAAACTGCGAAGACTTGGCGAACTACGTCTGCCTTGCCCAACTGAGTATTTTAAAGTAAATTGCGAATTTAAATTGCCCAGGCACCATTTTAATGTAGTACGCAAAGCGTTCACCCATCGATTTTCTAGCTTGTATAGAAAAATATAACGCTGGAAAAAAGGGCGCCTTTCGACGAAAATTAAGGTGGTTCACAGAGTATTTGCACAAATATGTTTGGTTCGTACAACCCTGCTTTATGGGAACATTCCTATTAATGGAAGTGACGTGGGATGGGGGTGACACGTAAAAATAATGTAAAACGGGACCGATCGATATGAGAGTTGAATCCACAGCTTTCATGGTCGTTCTGATGAATAGTGACACTTCCGATGTTATGTCCGAGTTCAGCCACCATGTGGGAGGGTAAATATCCCTAGCACCAGTGACGTAACCAGACGTAACCCAAGATGGTGGGGAGCAGTACAAGGGGTTCGGATCCACCTCTCTTAAAAAATTACACTAAAAATAGATCATTGCAGTGATTTTAATCATATAGGATTATTTAATGCGTGTATCAATGATTGTATTGGAATGGAGATTATATTAATATTAACACTTTGACTAAAAATAAAATACGAGCTTTTGTAAGAGATTATTTACACTTTTGCCTCAGATTCCTCTCCCTCTACTTCCGCAAAATCCTTAACCCATATGTGGGGGTTGTGCCGTTGCTCGCCTCATACTTATAGGTACCTTCAAATGGATAACAAAAATTAACAGGTAAAATGTAAATTCGAACTTCAATGTACTAAAAATACTTTATAGAAGTAAAACAAAATAGAAGAGCTAATTAGAAATAAAGTACGATTTATTTATTTATGTAACCTAAAAACAGGCGAGGAAACACGTTGGTGAGAGGAATGAATTTCCAAAAAAGACACACGCCCCGGGTTTCAGAAGGGAAATAAATCTCTACGAGCGGTTAAAATCATGTAGAATACGACATAGTTAAAGTAATGGTAAAAACTATCACCATGGTTAGAACTATCGAATATCTCGTATTCATAAAAATAGTAATGCAAGTTATGTTCGAAATGAAATTTTTTAGGTGGGCGAGATGTAAACACGACACAGGCGAACACAATTTTCGGGTTCGTAATGTAAAGTGACTACATTTCACCCGAAACTTGCAAGCATCCTTTTAATAATCCTCAAACAAAAGCACTTTAATCAAATTAGAAACGTATGATACTGAATTTCATTAATTTTTAGCACACTATTTATGTAAAAACTGAAATTATATTACCAACTTCCTTTTTTGTACTGCTTCCATGATTTTTAAATTAGTTCTGTCTGCAACCCGAAAAAAAAAAGATCAAGTAAATTGAGCAATTGGGGCACAAATACTTCCAAACCATCTTTATTAAATTTTAATAACAAGGCTCCTGGAAAATTTTTAATATACTCTTAAATTTTATTGGTATGCAGTTTTGATTATATATTATGGCTCTCACCTGTGTCCCCCAGGGGACTAACATCTAGTAAGTACGTGTGTGGCAAACACGTGGCCCCGAGCTGAGTCGCATTGCTTCCACTTGCTTGTGCCACGCTCCTTCCTTTCTCTTTTCTGACCTTCCTTGGTCACCTCTTATTTTTTTCGATCCCGACGCTACTAGGTTGCGAGGGCTAGGGTATCGTTCATTTTCTTCTTTCCTCTTCTTTTTTTTAAAAAATGTTATTTAGTAAAGTCGTGAGATATGGTGGGATTTGAGTTATGAGTTGTATTTCAGGAGGGTTTTTAGTGGGTATGGCTGAGTCATTCGGCGAGTCCCACACGCGGGGACAGTCATGTTGGCTCTCCCTAGTGCGTAACTGCATTTTCCCTTCCTGTACAAGTTTTAAGGGCTCTAATGACCTTTGATGTTGACGAGNCTCACCTGTGAATAAAATAAGTACACAATTACAGATTCACCAAACTCCTAAAAAAGGGAAATAATGAAATACACATTTATTCTCCCAGAAATCAGTTTCATACAGTACAACCTCATATGACAATGAAGAAGGAATAAATGAATTGCCAAAAATTTATTTATTATTACAAACCAAGAGATCGATTTCTTATAAATTATTGGGTAGATGAAAGAACATAAATAAGTTCTTTACAAAGATATCAAAATAAAATTAAAACAATATGAAATCAGAATCTCAAAATACACTAAAATAATATTAAGTAAAACACATTTTACCACAAATACTTATGAACATTTCAATACTACAAAAAAATCAAGGAATTACAAATTCAACAACATACAAAAAATAGTATGANCACCATTTTCTTTCACTGAATTTACCAGCTTGATTTCTTTCACACTTCTAGCTTTGTAGGGACTTTTACGTTTCCTTTCCAACCTTGATTGTGTTTCTACATTTGCATCTTCCTCAGCGCTGCTTGTGTTTTGTTGTTCTTTCTTAGTTTTTAGCAGTTGCTTTTTGGGTGTAGTTCTACTTCTCACAGCACTTGCTTTCAATCCATCTTGAAATATATTTCGGCACAGATTGTAGTCAGGTTCCACAGTGGGTGTCATTTGTGCAACATACTGAAAGTACTTATGTAATGATTCAGGAACAGCATAAGAACCAAAACATTTCTCCATTAATCCAGGGATATACTTCATGTAAACAAATTTCTGTTGTTGGACATAAGAACAATTTGATAATTTGTCTTTCAATGGAAGGTGAGAAGTACACCACCGTAACATGTTGAATGCGAGGATTTCTAGATCACCTCTTCTTGTTGTAGCACCAACATGAGCATCNGTATAATAATATTAAAATTGTCAGGAAAAAGTTAATGAATTCGCTGAGCTTCTACAATATTCAATGTTAGACATTATATTCTTAACAAGTACAGAATTTGTTACATCTTGCATGAAATGGCATTCCTTTTTCAAAATACAAAAGAAAAAAAAAGTAATTTTAGATCATTTCTTGGAACGAAATTTTCTACTAGAAGAATAAGTATCATCACTCATCCTTTTCAAACCTTTCTTACGAGGCGTTCTAGGAGGAGAATACACAACATCACTGTCATCTGATTCACCAAACGAAATAGTCTCATCCATGTAACCATTAACTGGTTTTTTTACATTTCTGACAGGTCTAGCAGAAAGAGAATCTGCACTCCTAATTTCTGTTTGTGGCAATGATTCTTCCCTTTTCACTGTTTTTGTCACATGTTGTCTTCTAGAATTGGAAGCTATGGAGACAATATTCACTGATTCTGCTCCTCTCTTCTTATTTTGATCACTTACTTTAACTGTTGAGACATTTTCTGCGTTATTTGATTCACCATTTTCTTTCACTGAATTTACCAGCTTGATTTCTTTCACACTTCTAGCTTTGTAGGGACTTTTACGTTTCCTTTCCAACCTTGATTGTGTTTCTACATTTGCATCTTCCTCAGCGCTGCTTGTGTTTTGTTGTTCTTTCTTAGTTTTTAGCAGTTGCTTTTTGGGTGTAGTTCTACTTCTCACAGCACTTGCTTTCAATCCATCTTGAAATATATTTCGGCACAGATTGTAGTCAGGTTCCACAGTGGGTGTCATTTGTGCAACATACTGAAAGTACTTATGTAATGATTCAGGAACAGCATGAGAACCAAAACATTTCTCCATTAATCCAGGGATATCCTTCATGTAATCAAGTTTCTGTTGTTGGACATAAGAACAATTTGATAATTTGTCTTCCCATGGAAGGTGAGAAGTACACCACCGTAACATGTTGAATGCGAGGATTTCTAGATCACCTCTTCTTGTTGTAGCACCAACATGAGCATCTCTACTAGTGAATTCTATTGTCCCATTATGAGCACATTTTGGGTCAGGTTTAAAATCACTAGAATATTTTGACGCCAACCCAAAGTCTACAAGGTATACTTTATCTTCTGTGCCTTTCTTCAACCCCATTAATAAATTCCCTGCCTTGATATCAGCATGTACATATCCCTTGCTATGAATATATTCTAAGGCATCAATAATTTGCAGAGCAATTTTGAAAATAAAATCACAAGGAAGAACATCATTATTTTCTTTCAACTTTGTTTCTAGATTGGGTCCCAGTTTCTCCATAACAACAAAACGATATGGTTTGTCCTTATGAACATAAGAACCGTTTCCAACAAACTGAGGGAGACCAAGAAATTTTAACTTTCTTGAAATCTTCCACTTTTCAATATCTTCACCTTTGCACACTTTCATAAAGAAGTGCATTTCAACAAAGAGAGGACCATTCTCCTTTGGCTCTATTTTAATAACAAATGAATTTTTTCCAGTAGATTCTTCTGTCGCTGAATATATTTCACCAAAGC
Organism: Laupala kohalensis; assembly: GCA_002313205.1. NCBI lineage: Eukaryota > Metazoa > Arthropoda > Insecta > Orthoptera > Trigonidiidae > Laupala > Laupala kohalensis. The sequence continues at coordinate 4,912 of NNCF01127279.1, forward strand.
CACCCTTGCCTATGGATGGTCCCAGTTTCCACTGCTTCTTGGTGAGATCAGTCAGTATTACTCCATTAGGAATCGGATCAGGCATTTGATATTTACCCTTCCGTTTTGCACCGGGAACTTTTGCAGGCTTGGATTTAACATTTTTTGACATATTCAAACTTTCAATCTAACAATATTTTCGTCGATTCTTCTTATTACTTCAACAAATACACCATATCACAGCAAGCTTTCACAGTATCCGTTGTTCCCGCCCTAACCACAAAACATACTTCGAAAGGACAGGGAGGAACTTGCACTAAACTTGCAGAAGGGACAAGTTCATGCGCTTCACTTCGACAACCTATGAAAGCAAGTTGAGACGTACTTATCTCACATTTGTATAAACTTGCATCGACTAATGAAAGTAAATGTACGTCCCAATAGACTTAAATGTCTTAAATTTATTAAATAACTGTAACGTATTTGTAAGGTAACTACTTTCAGTTCTTTTCTTGATTAAACGAGTGACTGAAATGGAAAGAAAACTTGTGCGGAAAATGTGTGTTCTGTTGGTATAATTGAAGGAAACCTTGTCGTTTATAGTCTGTGCCTCGTCTATAGAAGGCGCCAAAACCTAAAAACAAACACTAGGAAACAGCAATTTGATGTGTGTTTATGGTTCATCATCAATATGATTTTAGTGAAGTTTTAGTTCATTTTATTCAAGGCAAGGACAAAACGTCGGCTTCGAATTCACGTGAGAAATAAAATATTGTTGAAGTTTTGTGTTCGTATGCTTCGTAAGCGGATTCTTGGTGTTGTTGTTGGTTTTCACTTTTGATACAGAAAAATGAAAAGAAAACTTGTTTACGATGGAAGTGACATTGAAATTAAGCGGAAGTGCCCTGATGAAAAAGCGGGTGAATCTGTAAACTGCACTACCGATTATGAACCAATGCATTTCCTTCGATGTCACTCTAAAATGAATGATGCCGCTGATGTCCAGACTCAGGTTAACATAATATAAAATTTAAACAAATTCAATTGAATTTATATGTGCCGCATTTGTAAAATTTTGTTTTTCCCCCCAGATTTGGCATTGTGCATTCGAACCTCATTCTTCTTCGCCCAAACTCCTTGCATCGTGTGGGGGAAATAGTGTATGTTTTATTGATGTTCGTACTGGAAAAGTTGAAGGAAAATATTACTCTGATAAAGGGTAAATATAATGTGTACAGTATCCAAATTCTCGTAAATTATGGGGGAATGTAAAAATTGTTATTTATTCTAATTTTTAATTATGATCAGTCCAGTTCTTGTTAAAAATGTAGTTACTAGTTTAGATTCATTTGCTTCTTGTATATTAATGTGTATTTCAATGTGTGTACTCAACTAACATTCCTTCATAAATTACCTTTACTCTAATTTGAATGATTTTTGAATATTTAAAATAATTGTTCCCTATAAAAGGAATTAATTAATCTTCATATTAGTTTCTCACAAATTAATGTAGAGATATGTTCTAAGCAACACCGTAGTTTTATGCACAGAAAGTATGCGGATGATGTCTGCATCTTTGCTTCATTTCTCAAAACGACGACTTTTTGCATTTTCCCAGTTGCTTAAAGAAAAGCTATTAACTTAATTACTTCTTGAAATTTTATTCATGTAGAGAATTTTACAACATGAAGAAGTGACTATGAGAATAGAACATTTATATGTAAAAGAGCAAGATATCATGAAACAGGAATTTGGAGAAGCAGGAATGTTGCCATGATGTTTGTTTTACACTTATGTTTGGTAAACCCTAAAAAATCTTTGTTGAGATTTTTTTTCTCCACAGAGAACTTCTTTTCTTTATTTCTCTACATTACTCTTTTAGCTGTGTGATAGTTTCAAGTTTTACAGTGAAGCTGTGATTTGTTTAATTATTTATTTGTAAGGTAACACTATATGAATTACTTGCAGTTATGATAATAAATTGAGATAAATATAAAAGTTTTAATTTGAAATGCATCCTGATACCATTTAAGTGATTTAAACTAAAAATTCTCTTTCTTTCTTTTGAAGTTAATTTACCGTGACCTTTTTTTACGTATTGTAGTAAACCTGCCATCTTAATCAGTCCTGTGAAAATACCTTGCTGCTTTAACACTGAAAATGCATTCTTCTCATGTTTTGCTCAATGAAAACTAGCTGGATTGGTGTTCTTATTATTTATCTTGCTCTTGTAATTGCCCAACAGTATGTTGAAATCACTCAATTTTAAGTCTTTTGGCATTGTACATGAAAAAATAGTCTCATAAGGTACTAAATGGTTCCAGACCTAAAAATCTTAGAAAGTACTGAAAAATTCAATGATCCTGTTGGACTGGATTGCGTACCTATTATTTGAAATAACAAATAATAACAAACTAAATTACCAAAGGAAAAGCTGTTGTATCTTAGAAATTTCCCACATTCACTGAAACTTAATTATAGAATTGAAATTTTAATATGTAATTTTTCTATTCTTTATTTACCCCAAGTTTTGTGATATGTTTTGATCATATTTGTGTTGACTTGTTGAATTTCATCTAAGTAAATAAGTTGTTTTTGGAAACAAAATTTCTCATATTTATCATCTTCTTGGGCAGAGATGTATTCTATAGTCTCTGTTGGACTACTGTTACTGATCTGAAGAATGAAGAAAATATTATAGCGGTTGGTGGGGCTTGCAGAGACATTCACTTACTTCACCCAAAGGAGGGAGTAGTTTTTTTCAAATATCGGATACTGAAAAATCGTAAAGAAAGTGTATGCAGCTTATTATTTCATCCTTATGAGAAGAATATATTGTTTTGTAAGTAATCCTCTGAAGGTACATGCATGATCTTGGGAAAGTATGATTATTTGTACTAAAAAAAATATTTTACTTTGAACATTGAATAATTGGTGAAGGAAGGTAGCTTTAAAGGAAACAGACAAATAAAGTGATCAAACCAGTAAAGCTTTACTGGTTTGATCACTTTATTTGTCTGTTTCCTCTAAAGCTACCATGCCTTCCTTTTATGTATAAAATTGTTGTTTGTTCACATGAATTTTGTAATTTTTATACAAACAAATATATATTTCCAAACTGAACTAGAGTCAATACCTTTCGTCAACTGTTGATTCAAAATGTACCCAAGTCTTTTACTTTTACCTACTTATCTCTACCTACTTGTTTGTAAATATGTATGGGATGTGTCCTTGTCATTCTGGTGGCCATTCTTAACTTACTGCAGAGTGGCACATCTTAACTCAGGGATTTAAACATAAACTTTGTAGGCATTTGCATTAGAAATTGAAGAGATAGAGACAAAATTTTCATTGTATTCCTTGTTTAGGAATGTGAAGTATGCTATTTTTTATTTTGATTCATCAGAGTTTGGTGTAAGTAACTAAAATTCCAGAAAGCAGCAGCTGCATATTTTATAGTGTGTATAGACAACTGGTATTGTCCAAAATTAGTATGTTTTGCATTATAGACTACTATAGTTTCTTGTTGATTTATGTTGTGTAAATCTTCTCTGATCTGATTTGGAAAGATAGTTCCCTACAATTTTAATATCATTATTTCATCTGCAAGTGAAGAATTTTGTTAATATGTATTGTTATTATAAGAATTATTGATTTAACATTCAATTATATATTTTAATTGTTGTTGTTTATTTGGATTGTAGGTGCAGAGAGCAATGGAACTACAACAATATTTGATATAGGATCACCATTACCACCTTGCTACAAGACAAAATTTTGCAAATTACTAGCTCTGTCTGCTGAATCAGAAATGTTTAGTCTTGCCTTTTGCTCTACTTCAGATATTTTGTTGGCAGCTTGCAATGATGGATTGCGTGGCTGGAAAATTAAAGAAGTAGATGAAGGAGAAAAGATGACAGAGTACGATGACTATTTTATTTTCACTGGAGCATATACAATTATCTTGTAATATTCTGATAAACTTTTGTTTCATTTTGTATGAACTCTTTTTGTCTTCGTTTTTTGTTCTGATATATTGCCGGTAAGGGCTGGTATTGCAGTGATGTAGATTTTGATAATTTCTAAATGTGACTGATTTTACTTAGTTAACATAAATTGCTTTTCGTGGCTAATATAAATTCTCAGTAACAAATGTTCCTCTCAGATGTGATATTTGCTACTTCTAATGAAACTAAAAGTTTCTACACTGACTACAGAAGACTCATTCTGATCTCTCGTTTACTTTCTTTTCTTGTGCAATCAATAAGGGATTTAAATACAGGTCAGAAATTGATTAATCTTATATAACACATATATAATGAAATTCTTAATACTATTTGTTGTAATGAAATTCTTATATAACACATATATTCTTATATAACCGAGCTGAGTCTGGTATTACTTCCACTTACTTGTGGAAGGCTCCTTCCTTTCTCTTTTCTGACCTTCCTTGGTCACCTCTTGTTCTTTTCGATCCCGACGCCATTAAGGCTAGGGTATCTTTCATTTCCCCCCTTTATTTCATCCCTCTCATTTTTTGTCCCCCCCCCCATTTGATGTTTTGAGATATATTTTGGTATGTTGTAAATCAGGAGGGTTTTTGGTGGGTGTGGTTGGATCGTTCAGCGAGTCCCACACGCGGGGATAGTCATGTTGGCTCTCCCTAGTGCATAACTGCATTTTCCCTACCAGTACAAGTTTTTTGGGCTCCAATGACCTTCGATGTTGACCCTTGAGCTTATTCCTAAGAGAAATAAATAATTTTTTTTTCACTTAAACAATTAATTTTTTTCTTATGTTTTTAGCTACTATTCCATTGTTAACAACAGTTCAAATTATACATTCCTAGAGTGTAACAATTTCTATAGTTTTTTATTATTTTCTAAAAGTAAGATAGTGTCGCTTGAAATTGTATTCTTGAGAATTGTTCATGTGCATTTATAAGTGTTCTAATACTTCTCAAGAGTACCTTTTTATCTTTCTTTGCTTTATAGTGTTTCTAGTTGGAATATTGAAAGGCAATAAAGTGTGTAACTCTTGGACTAGTATGTAATTTCTTATCTTTCTGAAATATTACTGTCTCTTAAATGTTTTGTTTTATGGAAGTATATGGAGAACTCTGGGAAGTATATTGAAAAATTAAATAAAAAACACAAATTGGCATGTAAGAATAGTTTGTACAGAGCTCATAGATTGAACAAATAGAAAAATATGAAGTATTGTCAAAATATTAGTCCTGCTCATAGCCCGTTTTTCAATCCATATTGGATGTGAAATACTATTTGCTGAACCTTAAGATTTGTTGCGAAATTCTTCAGTTATTAGTTTCACTCAAAAACTTATAATCTCATATAAATTTTTTTCTATAGAGGGGGTACTCTGTGGCACTACTATGGAAAAAAAAATGTTAGGGCACCTGTGATGGTGGCAGTGAGCCGTAAAGCCCCAATAAAAATAACTAGTATGAAAAAGTTTACTTTTCGTGTAGTATTACAATTTCAGGTAAGATTTTGATGTGCTGACCCTAACATTATCCTGTAAGGAAGATTTGATTTAAATATGTACACATACTCACACTGATACTTTATTCTGAAATCAGAATTTCATGTTAATATTGTTAATATATGCTTCCTTACTTTCTATTTTTAAAGTTGAGTTTCATACAAAAATTGTGCGCACACCTTGACACAGTATTCTTAAGGAGGAATTTCTCATTTGTCAAAATATATATGGGAAGCATAGTAGCCTAGGGCATGTTAAATAAAAGTACTGCATAAGTAACAAAAACAATTATATTCATAATAATACACTTGAAATAAATAACTAGCTACATTTCCATCCTCCTTGTTCAGTGTCTTGATCAGGTCTACCACATTTCTAACCGTCCTCTATTGGTGTTCATCCTCACCAATAGTTCAATCGCAGAATGCACGTGCTCCACCATCTCGTGCAGAAAGCCTAAGAAGTGTCCCTCAGATTCCCAAATATATTTACCATACAATACAGCTAATTTTATTTAATTTGCAAAAAATTTCTGCTTCAGTCTGCTAAATATAATATCACACCATAGAAATGATATTAATAATGAATTAAAAAGAAGTATTTTTGAAAACAAATACAGTTACTACAATTACCAACTTATTTTCCCCTGCAAAAATCAATTTTGCTTTAGTTTGGAACCAAAGATTAGAAAATCAAATTGTTATGTTTATGGTGTGTTCTGGATAAAAATGATTCTGTTGAACAAATGTTACAGGTAAAAGAATTGAATAGTAGAAGTAATATATCACTTCATAAACTTTTAAAGTACTGTTGTTGTTTTTTTCAGTTCTGCCTTAATAAAATTTAAGCACCCAGAATCTCCTAATGTTAAATTTGGAGGAGGACAGTTGGTGGATTCTGTAGCAGTTCTGGGAAAGGGGGTTGTGGCTAGTAAATGTGCTCTTCATGGAAATATATACATATGGAATTTGAAGGATACATTACAAGAAAATGCAGACAAATCTTTGTGCATTATTGCTCCAAGTCATATTCTGAAGTGGAAGGATACTGATAATTATTTCATGAATATAGGGTACAATGAAGGTATGATATCACACAGACAACATAACATTTTGTTATGCTGTCCTCATTCAAGAACTTTTTGGAAACACTTTTACCTTTAATGGTGCTAAGAGATGTTGGTGATGAAATTTTTGTCTTATTTTGGATTTTTTTAGAGATTTGTTATAGAATGATGTAATGTGTCATTTGAATGATTTATTGGTGTAAAAGTTAATGCAATTTGCTGAATGGAAAATCCTCTCATGGGATTTTGGAGATAGTTTAAGATTGTGGCTATAACTTGATTGTTTTTCTCGAAGCAACAGCTAAAAATTTATTTTTGAAAATCATCAAAACTACTATTTTGTTTGTATGTCTCACAATCAGTTATTTTCTTTGTTTGTATGTCTCACAATAAGTTATTTTCTTTGTTTGTCTAATCTAGTCTGTTTTTTAACATTAATTTGTTTTGATTAAATAAAAGCTAATCCCGTGATGTATCTGTAAATTGACATTTTTATTTATTTGAAAATTTACCTTTCGAGGTTCCTGGTGTGAAGTTTGCTCCTTAACCTTACCACTCTTTGGTGAGAGAATGTTTAAGAAATTCCAAAACTATCAATCAGATTTGTTGAAGTAAGCAAGAGAAAATTCTTGAAAAATCCTCTCCAGGTTATGCTGACTTAAGAATCAGACCCACACCTCTTCTGTTCAGAACTACTTTATAAGCAATGATGCTAATGCTGACTGTAAATTTTTTATTATTCTTGAAGAAGGAAAAATTGCTGAATGATTTTATTTTGATCATGTTTTCTTTTGGTTGTGTTATACTTATAAATTATAGAACTTCATGCTAGTTGAGAAATATCTGGTGAATGACACAAGCTCTTAAAACTGAGAAAGAGGGTTTGTGTCACATTTTCTGACACTTTCCATAGTGATGTATCTCATTTACCCATTATTAGGTCAAATCCTTGCCCCTTCTTGCTATGCTCTTGAGCCTCATGGCTTGAAACTGCTTGCATGCGTATAATGAGCTATGTTTCTTTTTGAATTGCATGTAAAGAATAGATACTTCCATCTATTGTTCCTGTAAAAGACAAGGAGAAACCGCCGTGGGTCATATTTGAAGGATCATTGTAACTATTATTCACATTATAGCCATCTCACATGGGTCCATTTAGATTTCTCCAAACAGATGTATATGCATGCGAGAAGGTCCAGACAGTGAGATCTACTTGTGGGGATTTATGAAATATAAATTAATTGATGGTTTAAAGGTAGAAAATAATCTTTATAGAAGTATTAATAATGAATAATTTTTTTTTCTGTCTGTATTATAGTTTCAGGTATTCTGGCTTGTGGGGATGACAAAGGAGCTTTGTGGATCTACCATACACATTCCTTTTTATCTGGTTCTTTGAAGAAACAGAAGGAAGTAAGTCCAGCAGTTGTGCTGCCGTGGCCCAAAGTGGAAGATGTACATTTGGAGAGAAAGCGTAAACTATGTCTTGATGTGTATGATATTGTTGTAGATAAAGTGTGTGTAGATAACTCTGGTCAATACATTGTTGCTGTTACCAGCAACAACATGGTATGCATTTGGAAGAGGCTGAGGAAATGATTTTAGGCTTTACTTAGTACTTATGCATAGCTTTCTCTATGTATATAGAGATATGGTTCCTAAAATAAAATGAAAAATAACATTTTTAGTATTTATTTTTTCTTGGTATTTATTGTATCATTAAAATTGTTTTTTTTACTGACTAAATAATGTTTCACAAATTGAGGAAAGATTGAATAAGAGATTATCTAAAAATCATACATTTTGTGTTAAAAATCTTATTTACCTATGTACTGCCTCTACACTATCTGGTAGTACATTCCAAATGTGAACAACTCTGTCTACATTTTTTTGACATACGTGATAGTCTTTTGATTGGGAAGTTTCTCTTTATCTTGATTTCTTTTCCAAATCTGACATTTCCAAATTTTGAGAATGGATGATATTTGGTTATTTTTTAGTGTTCATAATAAGTTACTCCAGAATATCTTTAAAATCTACATTTGTAGTAAATTACATTAATAATTCATCGACCACACACCACTTACTTATGTTTTAAGTGACTCCATTGAGAATTCTCTAAGTAATTTTTGTTACATTTTTAGTATTACTTGGAGGTGATTCTCCAAGCTGTTAGGAGAGTTGACATATAAGTATTCTATAAAACTGTTCTTTGGTAAATTAAAATTGTCAATACCAGTAGTTGACAAGTTATTGTTAACAATTTATTGGCTATAAATGAAGTACTTTATTTTCTGTTCATTATTCCCATTATTTCCATATGAGTAACACTGGGCTACCTAAGAGCGGATTATATGAGACGTAGTAGGTTTGTCTTACTTTCTTTCTTTTTTGATTTATCAACATTGTTACTACTTTAAACTTACTAACATGTTACCATAAAGTGTATTCACAAAATTAATTGAATGTCAAATTTGATAGTGTTTTTGTCATATTGTACAGGGTAAAAGATGAGATTTGTCTCCACATAAGATATATATATAGTATAATTACGCAGACACAATCAGGCCTGAGGTTACTACAGCATTGCATTGCCATATTCTACATCAGGATTTGTTTGTATGAGATTTGGAAAGTAATGTACTTGATAAAAGACTTCATTTAAATGGTCTTACCTTATGGCTTTCTTGTAAGTTTCTCCAACTAAGTTTCATGGCCCCCACCCTCTAGTATTGGTATAATAGAATTATGAACTTTTTTCTTCAAGTATTAAAAAAAAGTTGAGGTGTGGTAATATTCTTTTTAAGTATTGTATTGAGGAATTGCCTTAAAGGTAGGAATTAAAACATAAATATAATTGATCTCTTATTATTTTTTCCAATTCATACCAAATATGAACGCTGTTAGTTTTGGAAACATTCAGAATGTTTTGCAAGAATTGAAATGTTATGATTTAAACACAATTAAAGTAACATAAGAATTGTTTATACTTTCTTAGGAAGTTGTTTGCATATTTGCTTCAATATTGTGTTATATGAATGGGTATCAAGTCCTGGATAATAACTTTTTTTTCTAAACCAAAGCACTGCTAGATAATGTACATTATACTGTAATCAAGGTTTTGTACCTTGATAGTTTGCTCTGCATTATAGTTCAGGAGTCTTGTATTACTCATTATGATAAAGGAAAAACAAAGCAATATAGTGCCGTTGTAGTTGAATTGTTTTTTAGCGAGAGCAACAAAAGAGCTGCTCTTTTGTTGAAAGGTTTGACAAAGACTAAAAAGAATTAATAATAACAATAAAATCTTATACAAATACAGAATTAAAATATATTTCTGTTAAATACAAAGTTACTTTCTTCATTCATCTTTGAAGTGGACTCAAAATAAAGTTCTGTATCAGGGTTAGTTGTGACCTTTACTGTAGTGTCATATTTTCTGATAATTTTACAAATCATTTGGAATGGAATATTCAGATTGTGTATTTATACTTTTAACTTGGGCATTAGTCATTGAAAGTAATTTTGCTTATTTATATTAAAGAATTGAAAATAATCAAATTCATTAATGAAAATTAACATTATTGAAACATTTATTCCGTGCCTCTTACGAATAATTCATAGATCTTGCTCAGTTAAAGCGAGGGTGAATCGATGAGAAAGTTAAACTTCCCGCCCCACGAAGTCACGTCCTGACCAAGAGCGAATGTGAGACACCATGGGAACGTTATATAAAGGCTATCTCAGCGCTCAGAATCCAGCGCCGCGCTGTGTCGCGAAATGTGTAGTAGTGTCTGCCGCCGGCAGACGTCGCGTTTCGGTTCAGTCAAACATGGCAGCGAAAGTGAAGTGGAAGTATTGGTTATCTCTCCTAGTGACTTTTGTGTTTTCAGTGAATGGTATGTTTGTGCATAGACAATGTAATCATGTTCATCCGAAAGATCACGAGGTGAGTTTCGTTACTTGATGATATTTCCAAAATATTGAGCTGCAGAGTTTGTTTATAGTGATGTTGTGATGGTATTTGACATCATCCTACTGTTTTCTGGACCGGTGAATCACTGTTATTTCGTCTGACAGCGTTCAACCGTGAATACATCTCCTTAAGTGCATCGATGTTTTAATACATTTATGTTATAATTCGTGTGTATGGCTGAATCGAAATATCACATGTTCCTTGAGTAATGGAGTTAAGAATTTTTCTGTTATTTTATAGTGGCTGTACGATACGATTTGGTTTTTGCTATTACACTCTGACAGCTATCGTGTATTCTAAATGAGTGATCTATGTTTGATCTGTTTTCTTAGCGAAAGTTATTGTTCGTTTAAGACTCGAGTGTGATGGGTGTCAGATGTGCGGGCGCAGTGTGGCCTTTTCTTACCAGTTTGTTGTCGGGGGTCAGCAAGTCGAACCCCCCCGGCAGTACCGTGTATCGGCGAGCCCAAGTGCCGCTATGCGCTCGCCCGAGTTTGGCGCCTTGCTTCCGCGTGACAGCAGTTGCGTGTTGACAGCGTTCGCGATCGATTGTTTTGTGCACTGAATGCGTCAATGTTAGCACGTGCCGGTGTCACGTGCTTGCTAAAATGATGTGCTACGTAATCATGACTGTTTCAGTTTTTCTTTCTTGAACTTTCTGTCATGATTTTTTTCTAATTTTACCTAATAGTTGATGGTTCTGCTTTTAACTTACAATTCATGGGTTATATCACCCCTGTGAAGCTCTGAAAGTGTAGCTTCTTCTAATACCTTGAATCTAAGAAAAAAATTCCTAAGAAAATTTTGTACATTCTCGAGAATACTAGTTTCAGATCTAGAATAGTGTTCTTGTCGATTACTGGAGAGATTGCCTTCAGGGATATTGGTAATGTCCTTGCATGCATAACCCCTCCCAGTTCGTATCCTGGTGGCCTCCATCAGGTGTGCGCGCTCAAGCAGACAAAGGTTAGGTATTGCTTTGGATTCAGTTCTGTAATAGTGGAATTTCTCAAGCCGTATTGGGAGATTTTTAAGAACTAAGAATATTGTTTATTTATGTACCATAATGGAATTCACCTAAATGTTTACCGAACTATAGCGCACCTGTTTGTACGGAATTCTTAGGAACGTATGAGAACCCTACTGTGATTTGAATTCTTAATTTTAATCAGTGACGAATTGCGTTAATTCAATTAAAGTTATCAGAGAAAGTGATTTACCTTCGTAATAAATTCAATTTTTTAGGAGCTACATCAGGGCCAATTTATGTTCGGTGAGAACAAATTGAGACGGAAGAAAGAAAATGCTCATTGAACTCTTTTAATGGAACTTCGAAAGAAGTATTCTTAGGACCTGCAGATCTCAATGCACATCAACCTCCTTAGCGAGTAGATGTGGCTTGTTACCACGTTACGATCATACTTTCGGTCACGTCACATCCTTGAAAAGATTTTAGGAGCTCCGTCAGAATTAGCGTTTTGCGTAACACACGGAATATTTCGACCTGTGGACACCAGTAATTTGCATTCGTCGATTCACGCATGTTGTCAAACATCTTTGCGTTGCATTTAGTTCGAAGAATTTTTTACCATGATACAAAGCATTTTTAGCTAGTTGATCGTACCGAAAAGTCAGACCAGTGAGATGGAGACTTAAAAATCTTGCCACAAATGCAACACTAGAGTACAATACTCGGGTATTACTGCATTACGTCTCTCTGGTTAAATAATTCTTCGAATCAAAAACTGACTTTAAAACCATAATCGTAAAAAATAGGCAACATTTTTCAATGAAATATTCACTTTCCTATAAGTTGAAGTTCAAACTTTCATCAAATAACAGGTAACGTAGTAATGGCTAAGGGTCGTAATTCCAATGCAAGTTGACAGCTGACGTGCCGGTATGTGGTAATGCCTCGAACTCTCAAGTTGAAGATTCTGGTTTTGATTTTGAGTGGTGAGGTATAAAGAGTTGTGATATATTAATTCCCCACTTCAGTATCAATTTATTTTTCTGAACGACGTGCATTATAAAAATCAGAACTAATGTCAAACTAGCTAAGTGGTAGATATTATTTAACAACGTATTTTTTCGATATACCGTTATTATGACCGGAAATTATTCTCAGTAGAAATTTCAATTAATTTTTGTTTAATTGAGTTAATTTGCGTAATGGTCGGTGTTAACGACTGGTTCAACAAATCAACTTTCATTTACGGTAACCTCTTATAAACATACAAAAAACGCGGATAAATATTTTCGAAATATGTAGTAAATATTAATGAAACTAAAAACCAATTTGCACCACTTGACCAACCGTATACGTGTCAAATGGGTCACGTGTGTGTGGAAGTTTTTTAATGGCAATCATAGATGTTTCCAAGGGGTTTTAAAGGGATTATGAATATTATTTTATCTGTTGATCCGATCAGGGAAGTTTATGCTCAGTTAACACGAAAGTCATGTGAGGAGTTTACTTGTTCATTTTCCCCCCGGCATTTCATTTGCGACGATGAGTGGACTTAAGAAAGCCTTTCGACCAGCAGCGCCTCGGATTTGGTGAGGTGGAGGGTCCGCAAACTTTTATTTACGCCGTTTCCCGTTCACCCTCGTTAATATAAAAGTTCAATATTTTGGCTTCGCAGGTGGCGAGTCGGTGCGCGTTTCTTCTTTGCAATACTTTCGTTATGTTCCTGCTTTTGGAAAAAAATTGATTTTGAATCGATTTTCTTACGATATTTGTTCGTGTAGTTTCTCTTTGTACCTTTCCTTATTTAAGAACATTTTTCGTGATGACACATTCATAGTTTTAAAACTAGCTTACTTACGTCGTAGGGTCCAGTTAAATATAAGAAGATTATCGTGCATTGAATATAAACAAATATGTAATATTGAGGTCATATTACTCAGAATGAAGTCTTAACGGTGAAGATTTTTAAATTTCTGGAAGCTGAATCATTTTTTCCGGGCACCAGCGTGTTATGGCGTGAATGGAAAGCAGGGCCCCGGATTTCTCGTTTTCATACAATTTCATGTTCATCCTTAATTTATTAGATGGATATAAAAGGTGGGAGGGGGTGAAACGTAGAAATTGTTCTTGGGCGATCGTATATGTTGCGCCACGTGTTTCCTCCACCACCGTCATCGTGGGCGTGGATAGCGAACCTTGAGAGCTTGTGCTGCAACTCGATGGAGGAGGTGGCTGCGGCGGCCGCGGCGTTTGCCCGCCGCACTCACCGTTGCCGCCAGTGAAAGGGAACGACCTCCTCCCCTCCTCCCGCCATTTCATCGCGCGTTTGTTCGCTCGCTCGCTTGCTTGCTCGCTCGCCGCGGCGTCCGTCTGTCCGTCGGTCGTCACGACTCCGTCCGCGAACCATTGCCCTCCTCCACCATGGAAATAGCCATCCACTGTGGCTCACTATGGAGCGTAGAACATCCTCCGGGTCTTCCCGCGGTTCGCGCGCCAAATGTACCATAAGGGTGAATAACACCTAGGACGTCAGCTTTTAGAGGGAGCTCAAGAAAAATTTTCAAATATCTAAAATGGGAAAGATTAAAAAAAAAACCCTACTTCATCTCATTCACATAGAGCACATTAGTTTGAAATATCGCCTTAAATATTTTTGAAAAATCTTAAACAAATAGTTACACGTGGATCATTATTAATATAATTTTACCATTGAAAAAGATGTATTACATTAGCCTACTCTTCACCCATTTCACTCCAGGATAATAATTGAAAATTAAACACGAATCACTTGTAACTCTTAAATACACTAACGATATCCAGTAGAGTAAAAGGTATCTTTAGCAACAGTCAAATATATCCTTCGAAGACGAGGAGGAGAAATCACTATATTACACATTTCCTTTAAGAAGAGTGGGGAGGGGGAGGCGAATAAAAATTATTAGCCTAAGGCGTATGTACCGGTAAGTTGGGCTCTGTCTTCATCTCGAACTCGTCGTTATTCAAGCTGATCATCTCACGTTTTGTGTTTTGCTTGCTCCCGAACACTCGTGTACTGAATCTCCCGCCCCATTTTCGATGTTTACCCTTTGGACTTTTCATTTTAAAAAGTCCTATATGAGTTGTCATTTCTCCACACAAACGAAAGAAGGGTCCGACATAAGGGTTTAGGCGCCTTAGGTTGATAATTTAGTTCCTTCTTCTGCTCGAAATGAATTGTACTTCGTAAATGTTGCATCCTATAGGTAAAATAAATAGTCATATTTGACAGTTTCACAGCTTTCGTATGAATTTTGTCTTAAGTTTTCCTTCATATACTTCACAAGTTACGTCTAATTATCGTATTTTCCCTTTTGACTCTTGGATTCAATGAATGGTGAACACGAAAGCGAGCTAAGATAAATGTAGTAAAACTTTATTAAAACATTTATTTCATTGACATCTTTATTAACTCGTTTTTTGGAAGTCGAAGTCAGTTCAATACGATTTTTTGACTGTTACGTTTTAAACTAAAGTAGCATTATAATATTGAGACGAGTAACATTTAAAACATGTCACATAAATTAGTTCAAACGATTCATGGACTACTTGTGTGTTACTTAATTATATGAGTGTTCAGATATAATGTTTGTGCTATGTAGCTACAACACGTTAGTTACTCATTCTGGATTATAATAAAACAAGTAGAATTTCAAATGTTTAACGAAATCACATTTTGATGTAAAATCAACTAAATCGTCAAGTAATCACCTAGATAAATTTTTCAAAAGAACTTTTTGTTTTGTTTTGACACAGCTAATTTTTGGATTATGATTTCCGCATATTGAGGCCATTTAAAAGGTAGGTTTCTAAGCAACAGACCAATGGTAGATTGGACCCTGATTAGAAGTGTTGTGTTGTTTAGAATTTGTGGTAATACGGTTACTCAGGATGATAGAACTCATGTTACGTCTGAGACTATTATGTACAATGGAGGTTTTTAGCGCCGACGTAATGCATGCATTATGGGCTTGGTGTTTTGTTTGGTTGCGTGAGGTAGTGTTAACGCCGCATAATCTGAGGAAGGGCTTTTTTAAAGGTTTCTTTCGTACTGGATTCTGGCGCCCCTCTGTTAGCTTCACGCTCCCTACTGGACGGGGAAATTTTTACAACCAGATTTAAAAAATGATAATAACATGCTTATCACTAATTTTTTTCCTAAGCGGCTCCCTAGAAGCTCGAAAATGATTCGTTATTAATTAAGGAATTAACAATTCATTTGTAAACGTAGACTTCCGCTGCAGGAGTCAGAGAGTTCGATAGCGACTGAATTCTGACTCAGACACGTACGTAGCTATGAAGAAGACCACATGATCGCTGAAACGATGGTTGTGTTATTTGCTGAGACGCGGTTTGTCCTGGTCAAGCAAATATATAAAGTTCATTTGTTTATATATGTTAAGAGATTCAGTTAACTAGATCAAACAATTAGCAAAATGTTTAACTAGCAACATTTCTAATGGTGTTACATTTGTTTCACATCTAGTAGCCTATTTTGCATATAACTTTTATTATAATTGAAATTTTTAGTCTTTTACTGCGCAATTCAGGATTTTAAACAGCATACACAAATGCTTGCCTGTACTGTTAGTTACCGACAATGGTGGTCTATTGGTAGCTTCTTCGTTTCTACGATTCCGCTGAGCGGTAGAGCTTGCTCAGCCGATCTAGGTGAGGTTTTCAGCTGGTGTTTCCCTCATCTACTCCAGACAATGTCGGTTCGACACAATAAGTTCCCCGTCCAACCAACATCTCTCCTTCTAAATTCCCTTAGCCAAGTCTAACTGTTAGGTGGAAGAGCAAGCTTTCGTTGCCCGAACCTCGCCAAAATGCATAAAATAAATAAAACTTCAATTCGTGATGTACTGCACGTTAAAATCCCTGTTATTAGGATCTGCGAGAAAACTTCGCTCTTGCTCAGAGATGCAGTGTTATTTTGTGGTAGCCGTTACCGTGAGTTAAAACCGTTACCGTGAGTTAAAGTTACCGTGAGCTAAAACCATGTATCTGCGATACGATCGCGTATACTAAAATATTTTATTTAATGACGTTTCTATGTTGAAGTACTCTAAAATAAATTAAATTATCACTCGTATTTTTGTGCCGACGTTATTGTTTCCGTGGTAGCTAAAAGTTTGCCACCTATGGAGGGCCGTATGGTGGGGAAACCGGAGATCGTGAGAGCTTTCGACATTCTTTTCCGTGTCGATTTTTCCCGCACAAGTGCGTTCCGGTCGTTCTATTGCCCGTGAGATGGAATGTGAATGCCCTCTTTCAATAAAATATAATGATACTTGGTTTAGATATGGCCCCTGAGGTCCCTTTTACGTTGCTCATTCTCGTGGCCTCGCGTCGACTGTGTGTGGAGCTTGATTGAACACCCATGAGGGGAGTAGAGTCAATTGACACCTGGGGATGCGACGCCAGGTCAAATATTGAGGGGACCGGGGAGAAAATGACCATCTACAAAATCTCAAATCTAGGACGTGTCATTAATTGTATAATAAATTGAGAGGTGTTTTCGTAGTAAGAATCAGTCGCTCTTAAACAATTAAATTTGAACTAATTGATTAGGTGCTTCTCTGAATTGAAAAGAAAAATAACTTACTAGCGCAGTTCCAGAACAAATATTATTATTTCACTTTTCACATAAAAAACTGAAGTGTTAACACTCCGTAGAGCATAAGATAACTCGAGTTACAAAATAATCATCTTAGAATTAATGAAATAATTCTGTCTTACGTAATAATCCGCATCGCTTTTGCATTGTCCCGTACGAATATCGAACGATTGCGATTGGTCTTCATGGATAATTCATTGCTCGGCTTCTTAAAAAAAACCAGGCGGTGTAGAAAATCCCGTCCGGATGCCTCCCGGACATTCTTCAAACAGAAACGAATACGGGAAAACCAGGACGGATGGCAACCACCTAAGGTTCTCCCACGCGGTGAAGAAGAGAATTTGCATGTTTCTTAGAAAACGAAATTCAGAATTATGAGTTATTTTTTAACGCAGAAAGTTTTTACAGCGCTTACACCTCAATGTATCTAATAATAATCATTATTATTAATATACATTCAGTTATATTTCGTTTACTTGTAAAACATTTAAAAATGAATTTAACAAATTAAACGGCTTAATAAATGGCCCCAGGCCCCATTCAAAACTTTCCCCAGGCCCCATTCAAAACAACAATAATAAAGTTGGCCCCAGGCCAACTAGGCCCCATTCAAAACTTTCGTGGAGGTGGGGCGCACTTCCCCTTATCCCCATTTAGTGAGGGCTTTGCCTGGTGCCAATTTGAGACTGCTGTCTGAGGGTCATAGCTCTCTGAGAGGCGATGTGATAGACAAACAAGAGGATTGTGAGAAATAGGATAGGATAACCCTTAATTTTGTCGTAATTATATGGTGTTTGGATCCATTTTCTTTGTAATTGTATGTAGATTGCAATAATAACATTAAAATGGCAATAAAACGTTAAATGAAAACGTATATCGGCAATTTTTTGGGTCCAGTAGTGACTTAGTGATTAATCCCGGAGAGGCCGAATAGAGTGCTCATTGAGGGTGGAGGGACCGGCAGAGTTCTGTAAAGTGTCCCATGCCGCCAGACACCAATTCGTTAGCCAAAGGTATAAGTAGCGATTCCCAAGCGGAAACCATCGTATTACCTGAAGATGTCGAGAAAAGGGACGTTTGATTGGTCATCAAATATAACGAGTTAATTAGTTACTCATTAAAATAAGTATTCATTAGCACAATCCTGCGAGTTTTTCTCCGGTTTCCAATCGAGCAGTGTTGGATTCATATATAAACCCACATCACACCAGTCTATGGGATCAGCTGTTTTCATTAATGCTATGCTAGAATTTTGAGTTTCGAGAGAGATTTTAATACGTAGTTATGATTAATTAAAAATGTTTTCGGTTTAGTGAATTAAAAAAAAAACTTATTTGAGGAATAGCAGTAGAATTATAAAATATTGAAAATGAGACGTTAAATATTCTGTAGGTGTTATCACAAGTAGTTAACTATTTTTGTTCTAAAAGAACAAGGGAGGGGCCACTCAAAATTTTGACTTGGAGCGTACGAGCGTTGTATTCGTCTCTGACTTGTGCCATTTGAACGGTATGGGTAGATGGTGCCTTCCGGAGACAAAAATTAGTTTATTCTCCTCTAAGTGGTCCTTCGAAGTTTCTTATTCCTTTTTTTTTACAATAATTATTAAAATAATAAAATTAAGAGTTATTATTGCTTTAGCTGAAAGTTAAAACAGTTTTATAGTAACTGTGTTGATAATGAACGTTTACTCCGTACGAACAAATATATTACTTTTAATTTCCAAGAAATTAATAATTGACACAGTTGGTACAAGAATTCCGGTACCGGTGGATTTCTCATTATGACATTAAAAAACCTTGTGATGTGAACCAAGGTTTTCTATTTAAAAATGAGACACAGATTGTGTCTAAACGCAGAGCTAAAATTTCGGTATTAGATCTCCCTAATTCAAACAGATTCGTAAAAATAGAATTTACCATTTTCTATTATTACGTAAATTTATGTTAAAATGTTACTGAAATGAAGTGTATACAAGGGTGGAGGAATATATGCATAGGTGTACATCCATATAATGTAAGAGAAAATAGTTTTAGTTCCAATTTGTATTTGTTCCTTTTTTATAACAACGATCGTGAAGTTGAAAATTATCACATATTGAGGAAATGAAAATACGTTTAAAAGTTTTGGAATTAGTATAGGAAAAATAAATATGAATTTCAAAAGTTAAAAGTCGATAATTCGTATAAGTATCGCGTGGTGGGACAGGCAACGCTATGGTATATGAAGCCGCTGGTTGAAAAAGAAGTGTAGAAAGTACAAAATAAAAGAAACGAAGAAAATACAGTGAACTTTTGGTAGAAGATAGAGACCAAGAAGACGATAAAGATATTAATAATGAAATAGCCGTTATTAACTATGTGAGGTGCGGAGATAATGAGTTTAAAGAAAATGCTTGTTTTCTCCTCTCATTGTCCGTAACTTTTTCAGTCACCGAATAACTCTGAGGTGAGATTTGCAAACGAAAGGAACTTGGTCAATCGAGTGGATGAACGAGCTACAACCATCATTCTCACCCTTCTAGTCTGAAATGACAGTGTAAGAATAGTGGGTGTTACTTCTAGACATCTTGCATCGCAAGTATACCATTCCACCGCATTACAGCAATCACATTGGGCAAAATAGCACTGTGGGAATGGCTGTCATTGTAGCAACAGTAGACAATGTATCGACGTGGAAGATACTGCGGCATGGGTCTTTCTCGTAGATTTACGCTTGTCTTCCTGGGTGTTCATTGTAAATCTATAGTCGGCTGTAGTAAGTAACGGGGTCTAACCAATGGTGTTACGAGCTCAGCGAAGTCATGATTCCTGAGAGCATTCCAGTCTGCTCTCTGACAATGCAACTTCTCTCAACAAGGTATTGGCTCCTCGCTTACAATCTACTCCGTCATCTCTCTTCCCGCATTCGTAGTCGTTAAACTAATATTTATTAATTTTAACTTTGTATATATGATGTGTTTTATGGAAAGTTTTAATTATTGATGTACTTATAATACCACTTTGGGAATTTGCTCTGAAGATGGAACATTAAACGCTCCGGAACGTTAACTAGTACGTAGTCGTTATATTCTGCCAACTTGTGAGAAACCAATTCCAGCTAATATTTGTCGGGTAAATAGATTTACGTAAATATTTAGCGCAACATTACTTTTCGCTAGAATTGTTTAAAAAGAGTTTTATTATAGGAATACGATATATAAAAAAGTTCAGTTCTATCTTCTTGACGTAGGGTTTTCTCCAATGCGTTTATAATTGCAGAAATTTCTCACGAAGTGTTTCAAGATTTTTGTTTTCGAAAGTACCTTTTACTTCGAAGCTTTTAAAAATGAAATCTAGGCTCCCAAGAAAAATATAAAGTAGGTATTGAAAGTATCGAAATTATGAAACTCGTATTATTTAAATTAGCCGTTTGTAGATATTTTCTAAGAAAACTACATTTGTAGTGAAAATTAAATAGTTGGGAAGCGACATGGCACGGTCTCATTTCCCGAAAAAATCGTTTGTGTAATTATTGAAGTAAAAGCAATCACTGCTGCGAGTAGGCCACCCTCGAAACTATTTCCATCTGCAGCCGCAATGCCAGGAAAGAAACCGAAAAAAAGGACAAACTTGTTCTTTTTATTTGATTGGTGACTGTCCCACCGCGAAGATAAATCACCTTTTAAGAAAGTTCAGAGAAACATAACTAATACGAAATAAAAAATATAAAAATTTATCTAGGATCTACAACAGTTTCTACCAAAAAACATCGTAATAGTTACTACAGATATTACGAAAACTAGTACAATAATTATACTGTAGCAATTATTATGTTGTTTTTTGGTAGAAACTGTTATAGATCACAGATATATTTTTTATTTCGTATTTTCGCCTTGAGGATGAATAGAATATATCCGAAACGTTAGCAAATTATGTAGTGTTTTTTTTCTTCTTTGAACCAATTCCTCAAGATAATACTCCTGCAGATACCAGTGGTCAAGAATTAAATAGCATAATTAAGTAATCAACTTTTTCAACGGAAAAACTGCATATGAATGATATTGACGATACTGACAATTCAGTCTCCAAAAGCACGAAGTAGAATACATCATATAGGGATGGAAAGTAATGTTTTAATATTAATATGCAAGTAGAAAACAGCATTCAGGAGCCTCGTTTGTTACACTCTTCTCAAACTCTCCCGTTTATCACGGGTAGAAAGGACCAGGCAATTCACTGATTATATCTGAATATATTACAGATTTATTATACAAGTAAAATAACGATTCTCAAGTCTGCGCTGGAATACCTAGAAGACTCATACGATATATCAAAATACAGCTGTTTTGCTACACGGTAACATTTTGGAAGCGGAAATCCAAGTAATGAACTGTGTTAATTTGTATACTTTTAGTGGAAGTAGATTTTAATCTGATTTCTATTTGATACTGCTATTATACGCGTTGGATACTTTCGTTTTTCGATCTTAAATATAAATCCGTATGAAATCGGCTTCCACTTGAAAATGAGTAAAATTTAACACAGTGTATTACTCGGACGAGAGCTTATTCCTAGAAGACCAATTCCGACGTGTAACGAGCATCCACCAATGAGAAAATCACGGTTCCTAACTTTGTTCAATATCTTGTTGGGGGATCTACAAAAAGTTCAAGTGCAATAGCAGGTATTTTTAATTATTACTCCAATAGTGGATATGAATGTGAGCTTAATACCTGATTTCGGTTCCGAGAAAAAATGTTTCTGTTGTTTCCCGTTTTCTCAAAAACAATTTGACCTAAAATTGGTAATCAAAGGACAATAAACATTCATCTTTCTCTAATAATTTCGTGAAAATGAATTATTTAATTTGAATTTGGGGTTCAGAAAACTGGGAGAAGGTTCGAAACGAATTTTATGAAATGGCTATCAGTAATTCGCGGACGCAGAAGCGTGTAATATATGGGAATAACATTACGAAATTATTTTTTCGTTTCTTCGAAATTTCATTGGAGACGAGACAAAACTAATATTTTGATAAAATGTGGAACTACGTAAAACGTTTGTTTGTTATAGGAGAATAGAACTGTATCACGTCAACGTTATAGAACTTTGTTTCTCAATCACCTGGGTTTTGTTAAAACTGAAAACAAAAATATAATTTTCTCGTAATTGTTTAACGATAGCTGCGTTTTTCACTTATATTTTCTTTCTGACTATACTACGTTTACTGTATAATTTGTTCGCTGTCAATTTCTTGCTCATTCTTTTTCCTTGTATTGGCGTCTATCATTTCTCAAACGCATTTCTAAGTTCTCTTGGATATACTAGTGTTTCACTTGTTGGTCCCCCAGACAAAAAAAACTAATTACCTTAATTGATGCGTACGGAATGACTGGACTTTATCTACGGTCCTTACCCAATCCGACGCCTCGAGGAAACTACTGGACGAAATCATGTGCTAATTAGCAGCTGTTGAGGTGGAAAGCGTTCTGTGAATCACTCGATCGAAACACGAGGCAAACATCGTTGGAAAGCGTCTCCTCATTCTTGCGCAAAATCTGCTCCAATATTGCCAAGTCGTTTTCAAGCTTTTCTCAAAGTTAATGAAAACGAAAGTGCTTCGACCTTCCGTCCCGGCGCTTTTGCTATACCACTTCCTTGTCGCGTCACGCTTTTGAAAGACTCGCGCAGATTCGTGCTTCGACAGCGTCCATTTCGTTCCGCCGCTTCGATGTTATCCGCGGCACTGACTTGCACTGCGCAGTCGCTATTCATCTTTGCCACTAAAGCATCCTTCGCCGAATTGTCCATTTTTATTTTCATTGCAGGATTCGTAAATGGGAAATGTAGCGTGCTATTGAAGCTTGTCAACATTGAGCGATAGGAGGTGGGTGGTTTGGATATTGTTAGTGGGTGGGCCGGTTTGCTGCATGTAATAGTAAGTGATAATGATATAAGGAGGTGGATAGGAGGAGGAGGCGGGTTCGCTTGTTAGTAGTCACAGCTGTATAAACTGGGTCATTAATGTCAAAAGCTGCAAATTTTTTCTGGCTCTGCCGGGAATTGAATCCGGGATGACTTGGTGACTTGGCGAATTGTTCATTTAGATCGGGAGGCGACGTTCGAAATGTAGGGATGATCGATAACCTCTGAGGAATTTGTCCAAGTTGTTACGAGTGACAGTAAACAATTATGGATGAGGGGAGGAAACTATGGAACATCTAATGCGGGAATGTGAGATTTATGGAGAAGAACGGGCACGGTACATGAAGTTAGAGATGATTGGACGGAGGAGGGTGCAAGGATGGTCTAAATATGTCAACATGGAGGAGATGCACGTGGCACAAAGAGAATACGTGACGCAGATTATAGTGATTAGAGATTTACGAAAACGAGAAGAAGAAAACGAGGATGAGAGGATGAACTTATTAAGAGACGGATGAATAAAAAAACGGTGGATACGGATGAGAAAAGACATGGACCATGATGGTGATTACGTATAATGTGAAATTGTAATGTAAATAGAGCTGTGTAGTGACTCTGCAGTAAAAGGTCTTTGGTTAAAATAAAGGGAAAAAATATAATTACTGACCGCTTGGGTTATTACGATGATAATCATCTGGAGGACTTTGGACAGGATGAAAAAAACTCCAAAGTTTGGGATATATTCTAACCAAAATCAGGCTAAAATATAAAAATTAAAGTCTATGACAGCTAATTACTGGACAAGGGTGGGATAGAAACCTATTGTTTTTGTAAATTCGCCACGCTACCCATCCTGATTTGTGTCCGCCATGTTAATGTATAGAATTTTTGATCTCTTAGATTACTCAGATGCTATTATCTTGACTCTTCTGAACTCTTCAGAATGAAATTTATGGATTTTTACCGGTGATGATTGTTAGCATATTACCGAAACGTTGGCGAGTTAATGAGTTTTTTTTTCTTGACCACCAAAATTCTCAAGATAATAAGCGTCGAATCGAACAATTTTTTTAGAACTCACGGCTCTATAGTAGGGAGACGGCGCAATTGTAGTGTTCCACATCCTATTCCAGTCTCGTCTACTCATCTGTGCGGCGTAGGAAGTTATATTTACACATAATTGTGGTAATAAAAACGCTTGGCCGTGGTATGGCATGTTGTAATTCGTAAAGGAAATCAAAAAATATGATAAGCAAGTGATTAGTAGTCTATTACAATTTTTTAAAAAGAATGTATTATTTTTCGAAATTAATGTCAGCGTAGAACTAGCGTGGCAAACGACATATTGGTTTTTTATTTCATAATATTAAAAAGGAATATTAGCAAATTCCCTGTCGCTGCATGTCCCTAATTTTTAAACCGAAAATATTCTCAAAAATCTTTCACGCACACTCTCAACAGTGATTACCATTGTAAAGGACTTGCGACAAATTTCTGATTGGTTACTTTTTGTACTTTCCCGGTCTGATTCGTCTCGTACTTAATCTTACTTTACGTCCTGTCTACTTGTTTTGCTCTTCTTGCTTCTCCAACCTCCGTCTGTTGGATCCTTTGGCGCTCGGTGAGTGCAGTTGCCACCGGCGGGTGAAGGACCCGGGAGCGATGCCCGCGAACCCGAGCGCAGCGGGGTGCGGAACGCTGGGGACAAGAGGAAGTCTATTAGTGGCGCTTGATTGAGTGAGATGCAGAGCAACGACGAAAATGAATAAGTACTTCCAATTATGATACAAGCTCTACTTTGTACATGTCAAGGAGTACGTTAACACCAATTTCAAAGGGCACATGTACAGAGAGATTTCATTTAAATGTTTTCTCGCGTATCTCCTAAACTAGGGGTCGGCAAACTGCGGCCCGCGAAGCCATTTCATGCGACCCGCCGGGACTTAACTGCTTTAGTCATGATATACTGAATAAAATACCAACGTGGAGGTTGTTTTGAAATAAAAACAACAACAAATGCCTCTTTGGGAAGTCGACTTCTCTATGTTAAATACAGACTTCTCTATGATAATATAATATGTTTGTTCATTTATTTTTTATACCGGAACATCTTCAGATTTTTCTATGATAATTTATGGCATTAAAATATAATTTATATTTTTTTTCAAAAATTTAAAAATACTATGTTGGATAATGAAGTTTTGACAAAATGACCCGCGAGTGTGAAAAGGTTGCTGACCGATGTCCTATATGGATAAAGACATCGAAGTGATGTTTTCATTACCTTTCCGTACCTGAGGTTATTCATAAAATGAGATTTTACGATTGATTACCCCCTGAGAAATTGAGACTGGTTGGTTTTTTTAATGGAACTGTGTATCTTCTTCAGCGTTACTAAAAGCCCAATAAAAGAAAAAAGATATGACACTGATTAAGTAAAAAGAAGCGTAACAGCGCCGCCAACATTTAAACATTTTCGAATACAATGAATGGGAAGAGACTGTGTGGCGGGGTGGGAGAGGGAAGGGGAGCAGTTTGCCCCAGACAACAAGAAATGGAGGGTTGGGGAGTCTTCAGTGATGATGGAGGTATAAAATATTTTAATATTAGGTCAATAAAAATAGAAAAATTGCGTCTGGAAACATTTAAATAATTTGTAATGTCTTGTTCGCGGGGGAAGAGTCACACGAAGATAAATTATTGTTGACGGATAATTATCGATAAATAATAATTAATAATTGATGATAGTTGTTAAATTACAGAATCTGAAGAAAGTTTACCTTTGTCAGTGCGCTATAAAAATCGGTACGTTATTTAAGTATTCTTTATCATTTATTCATCAAGTATCTTAATATGTTTTACTTGCGAGATAGTACGATGGGCTACATATATTTTTAAGAAGTGTCCTAATATTTTCATACGTTTATTCCCTTTAGGTGCCTACTGATTGGGGTGAGGTATAGCAGTGAGCATTAAAGAGAATTCTGTGTTTGTCATACATCGACGGTGTGGTGAAGTAATTACTTGAATATTAGATGTATTGATTTCTAATACTATGATGAAAATATTATTCATACTACTTGGCAATTCTATTTTAGTACGAATTCGTGTCTTTACTCAATCTTGGCACGGTACATTTTTATTACTACTTTTGGACATCTATCGTCTAAATGTGTTTAATCGTATTCAACAGGTGTAAAGCACACGCTTCGTTTCGGTCGTTCTACTTCAACGTCCGCCTTCAGGCGTCTGACATTCCGGATTTCGAAGCAGGGTACTTTGTTTCTCAAGGCGAGGACGCTACCACTTGTATATTATTATATCTCTGTATCCTCATCTCGACACTAGTTTTCCTCAGGTTCCTCTGCTTTAAAAAGTTACAATGATAGCAAATAAATTGTTTAAATGTGTATCATTCTAGGTATCCCCGTGTCTAAATCCATCAAAATTAATTCGGTTGTAAGAAAAGTCGATTTGGATTCTACATAGTAGCCTTTATGTACAACAACAAAACTGAGTTGTTTAATATTGTTGCTTTATTTCTTACCAGTTTTCCTCTATGTGTCTCTCTACGTCTGCATTGATGAGCGTATCTAATTGAAAGAGAAGGACGCTTTGAATTTAATTGTCGTGTTGAATGTAAATGTTCGTGTATATTAGTTTATTTATTTATTTATTTATTATATTATTCGCACTTTTCACCCAACACAGTCATTTCCGGGGTTCATCCTTATTCACCATTAATTTTTTCCTTTCTTCATCTTCTTTGTTTCAACAAAACAAATTACAAAAAATAATAATTAGTTAATAAAAATATAGTGAACATATCATTTGCTGAATTCTTCCGAGCTAAAAGATAATGTGGACAAAATGTTGGTAAATATTTCAAATACTGTGTCCCTGTTGTTTATTCATGGCGCTGTGCACTGTACACAATCTTGTTGGAATTGCGCGTGTTTCGGTGTTGTGAGAAGTGGTTGAGTGAATATCAATTGCGGAATTGGTGATGACAAGTCTGTTAATGGGTCGATTGTATGCTGGATAGTCGATAATGTTGTTGGGACGGAAGGCGGGGGAGGGCTTTGGACGTGATGTGGCTGGGAAATTGAACAGAGAACAGATTGCGTAGCTCGGGTGGGGCGCGCGGGTCAAATGGACAAAGGAGAGGAGAGAAACTGGACACTATGGCTCCAAACCAAGAAACGATGGCCAAAATATGAAAGCATTTTCCAATTCGTGGGGATCTTGGTGTCTTCAGTTATTATTGTTATAGTATTTGTAAATGAGAAATGTAGCGTGCTCATCTATGGAGAGATAGGAGGTAGGGTTATTGATAGTTTGTGGGCCGGTTAGCTCGGTTTACCTACGACTTGGCCTACGGGGACGTGTTAGTAGGAGTAGTTAGTGTTATTGATACTAGGAGAAGTAGGAGGTAGATACGTCAGTATATGCAGTTGGAGTAGTCACAGGGACATTATTGTGGAGGCTACTAACTTTTTCTGACCCCATCGAGAATTGAACCTGGTGGTGAGTGAGCACGCTAAACCCTTAGCCACCAGAAGGACTGTAATCAGTTTGACGAGCGCTAAGCCACTGAAAGTCAATTACTTGTGCTCCAACGTCCAGTCTTTCTCCCAAGTCTACTCAGTCTTCGACAAAACGAATACCAGATCTATCCTGATGGCCGAAGTAGATGAAGCGTGACGAACACATCTCCTTGTGGCGAGGCCAAGTAATTGCGGACCTCTAACCTCCGGAAACCCACACGGTTCACAGAAGAGGGCGTAGAGTATAGCTCCAGCGTTCTTGATGAACACTTTCCTCAGTTTTGGCCAGCTTTTTGGCGTGTGACCCCACTGTGCGACGTGAGGAACACGTGTCAAGACAGGGTCGAATACGGAGCCGATTTGCTTTACTATCACCTGGTTTGAGATACAGACACTGGGTGGATGTCCGTGTGTAAATAAGATGTGATATACTCTCGGGTTATGAACGATTTTGAAGCATATTTAAGAAGAGAAAATCGTGAAACATTGTGTTGATATCCATATTGCTCATTGTTCGCTTCTGTTGAACAAAAGTTTCCAGATTTATCATAAATGGTATAAAAATATGAGCTGAATTGGGGAACAAATTATAGCCGCCGTAAGCGTAAAAATAATAGCCTTCATCTGTAATGGTAAATGCGAGAAACGTAATTCCCACTTAATTACTAGCACTTATATTTGTCTATAAATATTAATTGCACTTTTATATTAACCAATTGTTATGGTGTTTATGTTCGGCTTTAATTTTGGGAAAATAATCGGATTGGGGATATATGACGTAAACTGACTGGATTTGTACTTTATTCTTGGACGCCGTTAGTGAAGACTAAATTATAACATCCACGAAAAAATTAACGCAAATAAGTTCTTTGAAAATGTTGTTTTAGGTGATTGCTTTGTACAAGTCAGATACATCACAGATTACGAAATGACTACACCAATTCCACATGATAAATAAAATATTTATTAAAATTATTTCTGAGAATACCTATGCACATTTATTTATTTATCAATAAAGTCTGCTGTGCTTCAAAAGAGGTTGAATGAAAATTCTAATTGGGTTCTAATAATTTTGGTCAAATACTTGTATCTGTTTGGAAGACCTTACATCAAAAATTTACTTCATTCAGACAATGGGCCAAGTAATCGTTCTTGTGTTCCTACCAAATATTTATATATGTCATTTTCATGCGACATATGTTAATAGTATCAGTATATAACGAACGAAACTAAAACGAATTGTAAAACGTGGATTCGTTTCAACGTTCCTCTGGAGACCCGCAAGCGATGAGTATAGGAAAGTTCGTTGGGTGGGGCGATTTAGTCACCTGCTGACCTCCCGGCACTGGCTGGTTGCACGGAGACCGCTTCGAGCGCTGTGGACTCTCGCCTTGGCCCAGCTCTATGTTTCAATTCCGCTCATCTCTTAGTCTCTTCCTATACTGCACCATCACTCAAACCAATTGCGAAAAAACTATTGCTTTGTTTTAATAACAGAAATTCAAATGCGATTTCGCTACCCGTTCCCAATGTTCGCGACTTTCACCGAGACTGATGTTAAGCAAGGTACCTCGGACTCGCGGAATATCTTGACCTCGAGAAGCAACTGTTATATCGTGAATGTAGATGAAACGAAGTGATAACTACGTGGTATTTTTTAGTAGTCTTCATGGTTGTTCCGATCGTATTGGATCCACCTGGATTTGAGTCGAGAGCGTAACTTCTGGTGCGGAAGTGTATGTTAAACGTTCGTTAATACCAGTGGTCGTACCCCGCCGCGCATAAAGCTTTTGCAATACGCTTCCTTGAATTTAAAACAGAAAATTCAATACTTTTGTGTGTATTTCGTGCTTGCCCATTATAATATGAAACTACATCATTATCATCTAAATAATGAGAAATGGAATGAATTATTCATAGACCGTTGATTTTGGTTAATATTAGTTGCTGTGTTTTTCGTGTGTCCCTATTTTTCTTGGAATGTTTTTATGGGTTTTGAGTAGGAAACGAGTACACCAAATTCCCTCTCTATTGCACATACATTTACCGTGTCTTCTGAAACAATTTTTTTATATTTCGTAGGATAATGTTATAAGATGAATATGTAATATTAAGAGCTAATACAAGTTTGTTTTTGCAAACCGTTTTTTCATCTACAAAAAAAAAATTATTTTTAATTTTGTTATATTTATTTCGAAGAACTTGTTGATTAAAGAAAGTTTCTTGATATAAAATAAAAAAGTCATAAAAATTGGTGTACAACCTTAAATAGTTAGAAACGCGCTATTCAATATTGTAAATTTTTACCCATCACGAAAAGAAATTTGTCCCATTTTCATTGAAACCTAATGTGGGTAATAGCACTCGATTTGAGAGTGGGCTTCACTCCGGTAAAGTGGATTGGTAGGATGACTGTTTCTGTAGTCATCAAACTAAGTGAAATTGTGCGAAACGTTTGGATAGACACAACTATTAGTAAATACAAAACTTATAAAAATAAGTAATAATTACAATAAGGAAATAAATAAAAATAAAATAAATGAAAAGAAAATGAATCAAATGAAACAATCAAAAGAAAATGAATGAAATATTTCAACTGCTCCATAATAATTACGCCACTTCAGAGTGGTTATTAATTTTATACGTTGATTTTTGAGTGCCGCTTCATCATATCGGAATGTTAAGATTCTATTCCATTGTGCGAGTGTCTGGACCATCCGGGAATCGCCGCTTCTCGTTGGACTCGTGCGCGGAAGCCTACGCTAACATCGCGAGTATTAATTTCACCTCTGTGTGTTTGCTCTTTCCAAAATATTTGGTTAATTTTATTCATGAAAACGTTTGATGCATTGTTATGCACGGATTATTATTATCGACATACATAAAAGACCTTTTATAATATTAATACATTTCGTTTGATGGTGCGTCACAGAATTAAAATGTATGTGGTTGCGTGTATGTGTTCACTAAGTCAATGATGTTGTGAAATGAAATAAAAAGAAAAACAAACGTCATTTAATGTAAAACAAAACGAAAATATTTTACTTTACTAAATATGCACATTCATATTTGTTGGCTTTAGAGCGCTTCCCACCATGTAATCGATGCTGTCTGTTACGGCACACCGCAAGCCCAGATGCGATGTGGGTATTTTTTGGGTAGAAGGCGGGATTCACCATAAACCACAACCTTTATGGTAGAGTTCGCTGCCACCAGCTTAGTTTCCCCAAGCAATCAAACACACGTGTAATAACAATAAAATATTCCTTTAATACAAGTCAAATTGAAATCTGCGTATTTACAAATTTGAACGAACTCTCAAATCATAAATACAAGTTTGAATTTGTCATTACACAGTTAATGCTATCTGAAAGCATCAGTTACACACAGATATTAATACTGGTGTTAACAATTAATTCGGAAATCTACCCAGATCATCCGAATCTAAAAAATTTACAAGTTGCTATCCAGAAATAACTAACTGTTCCAAGTTACGTCATTCGCACCTAATAGCAATGTAATTGAATTACCGCAGTTATTCTCAGTGGTCTGACGACCAATACTAACCAGGTCACATCTCAAATAACCTGGGTACTTCCTAACACTTCCGCAGAAAGGTCTGAAAAGTCTCTGAGGATCTTCAATCCTCCCAATATATACAGAAGCGGAGGTCACGTGATCACGCCCTCGCTAACGCACTGAGCACTCTACATCCGCTGGAAATATTCCATTCACACTCGCCACGCGCTTCTGCAACATTCTTCTGAGGGCATTCCTACTCAATTTTCAGAAGTAGATGGAAACTGTTCAGCCTCTACACAATGAACGGGAAGGTTTAGTGGCGGGTATTTTTCCTTATTTGGCGGCGACTGGCCCGACCCTTAATCTCCTTAGGAATTTCCGGCTAGCAAAATGCTTGAAAATGTTAATATTTCAAAATCTATGGACTGCACTGGTCCTGATGTTACACTGTCCAACTAGTGAGCATGTACAGATTGCGAAATGTTTTATAACGATCGCTATCTTTTGTAATTATCCCGCCCCCGTGAGGAATAACTATTTTAAACAGTTTCAACGTGGCGTCTAAAAATGTTTTTCATCCGCTGCTTGAGGGCGATTCAGTAAAATTGTGTAAAATTAAATATTTTCAAAACATTTTCAATTGTATTGTTTAGTTTTGCTTTGTAAAAAAAATTAGGCGTACTGAACATCCTACAATGTTTTTTTTATTTTATATCTTCGATATAATATTTTTTCCGAAGTAAATATTTAAATAACTCTTGTACTGAAGTAAAATATGTTTGAATCCGTTATTCACGATTTACAGATACCTCAAGTACTCATTTCAAATGGGAGGTTTTAGTGTATTTCTTTAGTAAATGTAAAATAAATATAATTGTTGATATAAACTTTATTAACACAAAAGCAGTTGTTAACTGCGTATGGTCACGTGAGGTGTAATAAACTAAGTTACTCTCCAGAAACAAACAAGGGACCATATCATCAATTCCGATCAAGGACCCGAGGGTACTGGCGGTTCGTAGATTCTTTAACATGTGTTTCAAGTAATTTCTACTGATTTATGGAAAGGAAGATTGTTATTTTGACCTTGCATTATGTTGATGTTGGGAAAGTTAAGTTGTATTTCGGGACGTCACGATTTGCGTGACATTGTATGCGATTATCTACACTTTTCAGAGTTCGCTTATTTTGCCTTGTATGCCATTATTGCTGCTACAAGAGAGAGTGTTTCTTTTGACAAGGGAAACCTCTTTGACGCAAAAGATTATTCTTGGACGATACTATGAATTAACGGATCATTTTAATGAAATATTAGTAGTAATTTTGCATTTGTATTATGTATACTTTGTCTTAACTGATTAGACGTATTAATTATGTTACATTGAATGAAAATGGTTGACGAGATCAGGGACCGAACCCGGGGTTCCAACTTTGCGCGCGGGAGCGCTGTCACGTGCGCCACCCGATTGCTGTAATGAAACGTCTATAATTTTTGCTGCAAGTTAAAACGAATACGTGCTACATTAGTAGTTCCGAGAGTTGTACAGTTTACTCTCGAGAAGCGAAAACTAAGCCTTTTTAACGAGTTTTTGCGTCTTAAAGAAATTTAATTAAGAAGTCTTATCGGAGAAAGGAGTTTGCTTTCGATACTTTTTGTAGTCCAAAAGTATTGTATCATTCCGTTGAAGGAGGATATAACGCAGCTTAAGAGTATTATAAAGAGAGAAGTCTTAAAAAGAGGACTTTCACTGTCTGGGAGTACTGACAACAGTTCTGTTGTGAAAGCTCGCAACCACAAAACTTCAAATATATATCCTGTCTTATAAAAAGCATTGGAAAATTTGTAAAATATAAGGAAATGTGTTATAATGCATTATGTCGTTTATAGATTGCATTCCCCCATAAATATATTCCTGTCACTTCCGTTTCGGGTTGAACATATTACGTGCTTTTTTTCGGGTGTAAGTTATCATATTTTGCTCGCGAACCCTTCAGTTGTAAACGTACTTAAATTGAAATATTAGAGTGATTCAGTAAAAAATGAATCAAGTGAAATACAAGAAAATGCATTTCAGGAGAGAGAAAATAAAATTGACTGCAGCAAGTACATAGCATGAAAAGTATGACCACGAATAGATAGTATTTGAGAAATTTCCATACCTTTAATTTAGTTGGATAATTTTGATGTCACCGTTGCATTATTGGTAATTTTTTCAATTTACCACTTAAAAATAATTTTTCTGTTAAAACAGAGTCAAAATCAATTTTTATAAAACCATTTGTTTTACAGGAACTTATTTAAGTAATAAAATCACTGAAAAATAATACTGCTGCAGGTATTGATGGAGTTAGTACTGACTGAGTGAAGAAAATTGCAACGAAAATAAGTAATGTTTTGTTATACATAATTAATCTTAGTTTTACTACTGGAGTGTTTCCTAAAAAAAAATTAAAGATGCTGTAGTCATAATTATCTTTAAAAGAGGATCCTATAACCAATGCAACAATTTCAGACCAATTTCTCTTTTGTTATGTTTTTCCAAAATTATTGAAAAATTAATGAAACTTAGGCTGATAAAATATTTACAATATACAGATTTTCTTAGTCAAAATCAATTTGGATTTAGGGCAGGCCTGAACACTGAAATTGCTTTAACGCATTTTATGACTGATGTAAATTACGGATTAAATGAAGGAAAATGTGTAAGTGGCTTGTTTTTGGGCATTACGAAGACATTCGACACTGTGGACCATGATATTCTACTCGATAAAATGTATAAATGTGGTATTAGAGGAAATGCACATAAATTATTTGAGAGTTATAGGAAGAATGCAATGTGTCAGGATAGGAACAGAGTGCAGTGAAATGAGAGAAATAGAAAGTGGTGTACCCCATGGGTCAATTTTGGGACCGATCTTATTAATAATTTATATAAATGATCTCTGTGAGGTTCAACTGTGCTGATCTCTGTGAGGTTCCTTTGCTGATAAGACCTTGTGCTATATAGAAAATGATTCGGAATCAGTGATTTCAGCCATAACAAATGACTTAAAATCTCTTCAGTGGTGGTTTACTACAAATCATATGCTGGTGAGCGCAGAGAAGACCAAACATATTGTTTTCAGTTTTTAAAACATTCAGAATAATTATGACCAAGTTAAGTACACATGGGCCAATTGTCTTGGACAAAATGGTATATGTGTGACAAGTAAATGCACTTCAGTAGGAAGAGCCAATGAGATAAAGTATTTGGGTGTCATTTCAGATAGTGAAGTTTCATGGAGAAAACTCGTTTACTGAAATTGAAAAATAAACTAAATAGTATATTAAGATATTTTTATTTTTTAAGAAGACTAACTGATAGGGATATTTTGCGTACACTGTATTACGCCTTGATACAGAATAGGATTGAATATGGGATCGTAGTTTGGGGAAATACTTATAGCACTGTTATAAATCCAATTTTTTTACGCAAACATGTGAGGATAATTAAAAAAAAAAGTGAATTTGAAAATTTACATCCTCTTTTCTTAACTTTAAAAATTCTACCTCTAAAATATATTTGTTTTTAAGGCTTTGAAACTAATTTATTCTAAAAGTGGAAATTTTCCTCAACATGACAATGTTTACAGACAAAAACTTAGAAATGTTAATGATTTCTTTGGTCCAAAGCCTTTTTTTACCAGAATATAATTTCATTTCTCCAAGAATGTTCAATAAATTGCCCGATTTTATCGTCTGCCAGTAACAAGCAAATTTTTCAAACTGGGCTAAAAAACTGTTATTAGAAAGAGAGCATTTAAATTTATTACTTTCACTACAGGAATAGGATCTTTTATTTATTTATTATTTTTTTCAGGATCAGCACAAGGTATTTGTTTTTTACTTATCATTATGTTTATTATGTATAGTAGAATATAGGCGCATTATTGGAATCAGATTCGTTTTAATTCTATATCTCTCTGATCGCTGAAAATATCAATTTAATTTACTTTGTAGGAACCTCTACACAGGATTTCCTTAGGGGCCCTAGTTATGTTTGTGTACATTAGAATTGATTTGTATAGGCAGTGAAGAAAATAACCTTATATTGAGATAGGTTCTTTTTTATTCTTTCTAAAATGTACTCAATTTCGCTTTCTTGATCAGACCTGATAGGAAGGACATTTTATTTTTATTGTTAATTTAAAAAAGTGCCTATTATATTGTGAAAGAGAATTTTAATTTTGTGTAAAATGTAATAATTCAAGAAAATAAACTGATTCTTATTAATGTTCTATCCCTACTTATAAATTATCTTGTCGCATGTGGATGCGACATCGAACCTTGAACTTGTTTTCTGCTCCCCTCTTTTCCAATTAGTCGCTGAATTAGTTAGTGGTATCATCAGTGGTAATTCAGTGTTCCAAGGGTTTCTTGGTTTTGTTTCGATTGATGCTAGTGCCGATACATTATTCACCCAAATATATTAGCAGGTCGTACGCAGTGCTCGAATCAAATAAAATATAAATGGGAAGGAATCGTTTTAAGCTTCTCTTTCCATTTCCTATATACCTTTATATAAAATTGTGAAGAAAAGTCATTATATTCACGAAGAGGGGGAAGCTTAATAGTTTTTGTATTTTTTTATTTAATTCTGACGTACTGTATGCCCTAGCACAGAAAAATTTATTTTTCGTATAATAAAGATTTCTAAAAAGCTTTTTTATAATGATGTACGTATATTCGATGAAACAGTCATGGCACTTTAGTCGAAATTTTGACTATTATTGACAATCACGAGAAGTGGAGTTATTTTTTCCTGGTTGGGAATGAATATCAGCAATGGGTAATTATCTTCGTTTTTCTCCCTGTCTTCGAACTCGTGCTTAGCTACTGCCGTACACTCTTTCCAGGGAATGTTTCGCAACACTTTTGACTTCTCGCATAACTTTACACTGGAGAGAATTCTTCACCATTTCGAGACCACAATCTACGTAGCTGAATTCATAATTTGCAAACTTCTGTTCTTTATACTTTCTGAGTTACATGGAAGTTTTTTCGGTAAATTTGTCACTCACCACTAAAATTCAACACCTGGTTACAATATCTTTGAGAAGATGAAATTCAGCGTAATAATATGTCGTAACACGAGTACATCAATAGCGTTAATTACATGAAAAAAATTAACCTTTCACAACTAGGGGGGACTGCAAATTAGTACGCATCTTACGTAAAAACAGGTAGGGATGGTAGAAAAATTATGAACTTCCTTACAAAAAATATATGAAATCCCTCCAAAAACATTCCTGTAAATTTAGGAGACAAAATAGGAGATGTATCCGTACCACACTACGTGAGAAGCAATGAAATATAGAGTTCTGAACCGCTGATTGTAATGTTTCAGAACAAAATAAACATATTTAAAAAAGTTGCGTTAAATATAGCATAGTTTCAATTTGGGGTGGGATCGCCTCCTCCACGGAATCTGCAAATGCTTAACAGTCGTTATATATTATTTCTAGTGAGTGAGCTTTTACATTTTAATATATGGAGTGGTGGTGTATTTGTTCAGACACAGTACTGTGATTATTGACTTAATTAACTTTTATTAGGGTTCTCTATGTATCTATTTCAGTTTTTTACGATTAACCATCTTAATCTTTTAGAGGAATGTTTTTGTTGGGGTTTAACGCTTATTTTAAATTTTATGTGTCTTTTGTGCATCATTATGTACCCTGCGATTCCACATGCGCAACCCTGTGTGAATACCATAACGAAGTGTGCCCAGACCGTAGGAGTGTCGAATTGAATGCTATCTCGAGGAGGATCGCCTACTTAATGATTTGATCAGGCTAAGCTATTTAACAAGCATTCGTGTGAACGCAAAGCGTTCAAACCTTGGGAGGTAAACATGGAATGTAGCGTCTTCCGTTTCCTGGTGCGTAGGAGATGTGTGAACAATGGCCGATACCGGATCAAATAGAACCCAGAGAATGTGTTCTCCTAGTTTGGCAATCACGAACCCTATCTCGTTATAGAAATCTCTTAGATTGCGGTGAACCTCACCGCCAGGTAACAGATTAAACATGTTACGTCGAATGAAAATGGGAGACGGGACCGGGGATCGAACNCATAGTTTTATTGTGTACCCATAACATTTAATGTACACATTAAGTGTATACCAATAAAGTATTACAGACGTCCCAAAATTAATAGGAGAATGTATTATACTTTTACAAGTAAAATAAACTACATTCTGTTGTACTCAATCAAGCGATTTGTGTATAAATGTGACGTTTTGAATTTTAGATAATAGAAAATTGTTATTTCTATTATCTTATGCTCAATTCTAGTTATAAAACATTTTCAAATGTTTCGTGTTGCATTTTATACTGTATTAATAACTCCTCGCCAATATCCAGTAGTTTTTTAATCTACGGTTTTTCTCTATTATTCTCCTTCGAATTCTAATTTGAACGGAGAAACTCATATTCTTATTAATATTTCGTTTTAATTCTGGGTGAAACTGTAGTAGAGTATATACATTTGTGACTAACTCGTTCCCTCCGTGGCTACGGTGTCAGCGTGATCGCTCGTCACCAAATCCCGGGTTCAATTCCCGGGTGGGACAAGATAAAATTTGTAGCTTTTCATTTCCATGTCTCAGTCTAAATAGCTGTGATGTATGAAAAGTTCACCTTCTGCAGTTAACCGCAGTTGTAATACTCGGATATAGCAATCTGGAACCTATCTAGACGCTTTTCCTCCGATCTCGGTAAAATTCACAATGTGTCATGAGTAAACTGTCACAAAAACTGAGCCTTACTGGCACTCGTCATTCGTGGTCCTTAGCTGACCGAAAAGAGACACATATGTTTGCGACTAATTTCTTGCATTTCATCTTTTGACTATTAGTGCGTTAGTAGGTCACGAGACATGATATTTAAACAATTTGTTTTTAGCAAAATTATATTTCTATGTATATCCTTTGTATACTATCCAAAATCATAAGGAACCATTTTGTTTTCGAAGCCTTGATAGATTATCCAAAGAGCAATATTAGGTAACCGCCTACCTGTTGATTTGACTACATTATCAAATCGTAAATAAAAATGTCCACAAGGAAACTTCCTTAAAANAGGAATCTTCCTTGAAAGTGGGTGTATTATGCTCTCATTTTAACAGCAATTGAACGTGATTTCTTTTCTCTGCGTAATAAATATGATCTGAAATTTGACAAATATTTGAAACTATCGGAAACTCGATAGTTGTCGATAGTTTTCAGTGAAACTACGGATAGTGTCAACTTTACCTCTTTACCTCAACCGCCTTTGCCTCGGAAATTCGGGTTGCATCGCTCGTTTTTCATTCGTTGCAATAATGTAGCAAAATCGTTCCACGTGTAAAATGTGGAAAGCAATAAAATAATAATTGAGAAACACTGTATTTAGTCATGGCTGCATTGCAGTAGTTCTACAAGATGTTGAGAAGCATTTGTTAATGACAGCGTTTAAAGAAGGAGAGTTGCGATATCTTGGGAATGCATCTGTGGCTTCGTCTTGCTCTGGTGCCTCCTCGAGTCCTGACCAACGCAAGGTCTCCTTCCGTACGCAGCCTTGTACAGTCCACATGTGCGAACGATTGTTTGAAGTCCTGAGAGTGATATTTCCTGACTAGATTAAATCGCACGGGAAATGGAATCTAACCTATATTCTGCATGAAAATATGAATACTTTTATGTAGCCAGACTATTTTATTTACTTGAGTGTGGCAGATATTACTTTCCCCCGTGTCTTCTAGTTGTTGGTAAGTTTCACTCTGTTTCATATGTAGCATTAACGATGTAAACAGGACAGTTATGAATAGTACATGATATTATACAATTGGAGCATTACGTAACTCACGTATAATTCCCTATGAATAATGTTTACTACTTGACGAAACGCGTCAGTGATTTCATTTGTCAGGAATCAAATTTACATCGTTTTAAAATAAAGGAGTCAAGTAGCGTCATATCTTGATGCAACCTTTCAACGCTGTTATCTCGAAAAGAAAATCATGGAAGATTAAATGATAGGAACTCTTAGATGCACATTTTAACGCTCTAACGTACGATACTTCATTTGTGTGATTTGCTCCGTACGGTTACGTTGAAAAGGAACGAAACATCTAGAGGACATTAGCGTATTAATGTAAATGGTGATGATTTCTCAGAATTGATTACTTCCAGTTATAGCTTTAGACGCGGTATGATTTGTAACACTGTCTAGATTTTAACGTGTTAATAATGACCTCGCATCACCGTCACGAGGGTTTGCTCGATACATGCGACTTTGGTGCGAGGTGCTCATCGCCGCTAATGGGCGGAACTTTGAACATGTTTTAATTTTTTATTGAACTCTTATATCACTTTCTCATTTCGCTAAATAAAGCCCTTTACTCCCTTTTCTTACTTATTTTCTCGCTGTCTTGGTGTCATTTTATCTCCTCTGGGAGACATTTTCGGATGTGTGTTCTTTATGATTTTTTGTTCCTATTAATGTGCTGCATCGTCGCTCCAATTCGTACGTGAAGTTCTGGGACTTTCTGTACGTAAAAAAACGACAGTTACCGAGCCGGTATAATAGGAAAATCCATGTACATATTGTCATTGTTATTTTGCTATTCGTTTAATTGAAGACGCTCTAGGTTTAAAAAGTTCACATTTGTATGTCTTAAAGATTTTTCCAATTTTAAAGTGTACATTAAATACCTTTTTATTTGTTTAAATATATCAACCTGAACGAGGGTTATCTCTTAATCTAATATTTTCTTTCAACGTTGTTGATGGGATGGTCTGTGGAAGTTTATTCTAGAAATACCTTAAAGATAGCGCATTAATGCAAACATCGTTCATAAGTCTTTTATTACGGACCCACGGAAGGTTATTGAGAATCGTAACTACGGAGCCATCTGTTCGAAGTATATGAACCTTCACAAAAATTTTTAAATCTTACTAAAGCAAGACTCGACAATAGAGCTTAGAAATACGTGATAATGTAATATATTTGTTCGAGCAAAAATATGGAATACATTTAAAAAAAGCTAACTTCTTGCAGACGCTATTTTTTCGGAAAATAAACAGAAAGTTCAAATTATCCTTTGCTAAGTAATATTATTGCGTACGTTTATCAGTTCTTTACGTAAAACTGTTTTGATATTCCTCAAATTAGTTTATTTCGCAGCAAGGACCTAGTAGCGCGAAAGAACAATTAAGATACAAATTTCTAAACCAGAAGGGAGTATTACATTACGATTTCGATGGTGTACTTGCTTTTCGTCTTGAAGGGTTTGAGAGTCTTCTTTCACGATGAGGAAACTCAATTTTTCCATTTCGCTCCTGCGAAAAGACGGAACGGTAAACAATGACGATCTTGTGACGACACGGAGAGTAATAATCGTGCGAAACCCGCTGTTACGCCTCGCGCGTCTCTGGGTCGCGGACAGCTTTCCTAATTCAGCCCACCACTTGTTCTCGGCTTTCTTCGCACGCACAGCAGCACTAGCGGCAATTTTCTTTTCGTTTTTACTTTTTCTCGGTACTCGTTTCAGGAATGCAACGGCAAATTTAACCCTTTACTTCGTGATCAAACGCTTTTGAGCAGCTGTACGTATTTGTCCTGGAATTACGGAATCTGAACATTCATATCGTATTTCACCCCTTAAGCGAATACAGTATTCAAATACTGAATTTGTATTTTCAAGATTTAGTGTTTTTTGTTTTTAAATTTAGTATTATTAATTCTGACAACATTGCCTACCATGTTGTTGCTGGGTACTTTGCGCATGATAAAATTCCTTTACCTATAAAATCATACTTAGAACTAACATTAAATTATTTTTCATAAATGCTGAGATAAGACATTGTTGATATAAAATTAATACACAAACAAATAATTCTGAGAACTAACACATCTAGTAATGAAAATAATTATAGTAATAAAACGCAATACTATATGATGAAACATTTTCATCTGTTC
This sequence comes from Laupala kohalensis, assembly GCA_002313205.1. Taxonomy (NCBI): domain Eukaryota; kingdom Metazoa; phylum Arthropoda; class Insecta; order Orthoptera; family Trigonidiidae; genus Laupala; species Laupala kohalensis. Next base: position 46,038 of record NNCF01127279.1, read on the forward strand.
ATCTATTGATATTCCTTAGTTGTTTCTATTTCACGAATGAATTGTTCGATTCGTTCTTAGTGCACATCATTTAATATTTTTTCCTGTAATAGTAGACATTTCTGCTGAATTCAGGGTTTCTTTGATCCATGTTCACCTTTGATCTCGTCCAAATATCTTCTCCTTTGGGCACCGTAAAAGGGACACTTTGTGTGTTTTTTTATCAATATCTTGCTCCATATTCGTTTCCTTCCAAGTCCTTTTGACCTACTTTGACCTTAACTTTCCTAAAGGTAGACACTTCTCTATCACACGAGTCTCCGTTATAGAGAGGTTTCTCGGTATTTAGTATTATTTATTCAATTCTAAGGAATAATAAGGGAATATAATTTTATCGTTCTGTTTTGTCAAATGAATGTTTTTCAGATAAAGTATTTGTTGTAAAACGTACTTTTCCTACTTCATTTTCCTGTTCTTCTTTGCAACTACGCCGTTTTTGCGTAAAACACTCCGGCTTTATTAACACCGACGTGATTCCGAATGGATGTTGTTATCAAGTGCGTGCTTCTGAGAATATAGATCATATCGCGGTTCATGAAATAATAAGTTAAATTTATCCTGACTTGCATTATACTACAAATAAAATATGATTATATCGTATTATATGATATATAATCCCTGTTAACACTGGGTCAAAGGATCCGAAGATTAGTGGCGGTGATGGAACAAGTTAGAAATCGTGTGTGTACGACGTAATACGTATATACTTGATTACTCAAAAACCCATCCAAGATTTCGTTGTAAGTTTAGGTACGGCCATTATCCTGAACTGAAAGAACACACCTTATAGTAGAGGTTTGTGGCGATATCTTCGATCGCACATTCTATTTTAGTACGTAGTTTCTTTTCACAACTGAAAATTACTTCTTTTTCTTCGTTGGTGATTTCTCAAGCTGTGTTTGAAACTTTTTGTGAATCCAATGGTTTTTTTTATATATAACCCGTAAGTTAAACCGTGTGATACTTTTTCACAATTGTGTATTGTGCACAAATGGAAAAATATCTCTTGCATGTGTGAAGATTTTGTGACGGGAGAGTGGGGGGTGCGAGAATGAAGCCGAACTTAGTTTAATCGTCCTGTTTTACCGGTATATAATTTTCTGAGTCTGTACTAGCGTAGGTTTCAAGGGAAGATCGTTTAATCAATGTGAGACTGTATTTTACTTTTCTCGACGAAGCATAAGTCGAGGAATTGAACTCGCAAAATTTGTCAGTTCATTGTGTTGTTAAATGTCAGTTAACTCGACATTTTGGGTGGAAGCATAATGATTAGTACTGCTCAGATTTTAAAAGTAATTTTTTTCTGAATTGTCTATGAGAAATCGATTTCTAGCATTTTAAAACTTATAGGACCATTTGAATTTAATATAATAGGACATAAAAAAGTAAATATTTTTGAAAATTTTTGTTTGAACTCTTATTTTACGTTAAATTACTCTAATCAATCAAAATGTACAAGTTTATTATTGAAATAGCTTATACTTTATGTACGAGCTCAGAGAAATTATTCAAATAACCCAATTTACACTTGCACTTTCTTATAATAAGTAATTTGACGAGCCCTAAAGCCCCACAAAAAAAAAAAAATAATAATAATAAGTAATCTTGAGACTAGATTTACATAACGTGGGTGCATATCATGAATTTTTTTAGTTATTTTATTTGAAATTTGAGTGCATATTTTGGAATTTTAGCACATTTTCATATTTTTTGAATGTAAATCGATCCGAGACGTGGTAATTAGAAAGTCGAGTGGGACAGACTCCAAATTTCCTTTTCGTTTATTCCCACGAGACATTAATGAAGTTCGCTGTGCGAGCTAAGATAATTTGCCCAGTGATTTTTTTCTTAAAGAAGACCTGTAATGCGCAAGTTCTTCAATACTTTGACTAAATCTTTCCTAAAACGTTTGCTTCGGTACGCTGTAACTTAATGAACCAATTTCAAATTCCTCTCCACAATCTAACGTCGATTCCATTCCTCGTGAGTCACAAACTCTTTGCGAAAATAAAATAATTATATTTCATCATAATGTCCAATCCCTTTCAAACAAATTGACAGACATTGAAATTCTGGTACACGAAAATCGATTCGATTTGCTATGCCTCACAGAGCATTGGCTTTCAACTAACAACATCAACGATACTGCTATTTCTAATTATTATTTAGCAAGTTCTTACTGTCGGCAAAATTTTAAAGGCAAAAATCCCCACGGAGGTA
>NNCF01127279.1:60221-73530 GCA_002313205.1 Laupala kohalensis
AACCGCAGCTAACGCCAGGAGCAGGCTAGCCAACCACTAATTCAAATTGCCGTTTGACATCTGCTCTTTTGAATATAAGTAATATACACAAGTGACCTGAGTTATTTACAGACAATTTAATTCGAATAAAAATTAAGAAAAAAATATGTCACAATTTGTGCAATAACCACATGAAATGTAAATCAAACAAAGACGTCGTCTCTAATGCGAGAGTTGGTTACTATTATTGCAGAAAAAGAAATTAAAAGAACCAATATTTGAAGCCCATACATTCGTGACATTGTTTGACGTTGTTTGTGCGTCAATCTTCATTCAACGCCTGTCTCGAGAGTGTATCATTATAAATATAGGCACCATGGGAAAAGCATGATCAGCTTCTGTTGCATAAGCGATCGGAATCACTAATCACTTATTCTGGATAAACATATTAACATCCCGATGATGAAAAGAAACCGATCGTAACATTTAAGTAACTACTTATTTTTCCCGAAGTATCAGACCATTGAATGCATTTTCTTCAAAACTAGGGAAAGTAAATCTTGTGAAAAAATATTTGTATTACCTCGAAACTCGTAGGATATTACACCTCCTTTCGTATATTGTATGGTAGTTAAGTAAATCGTACATTTGGTAATTTTTAGAGTATAACAATGAAGTGGCCATAACATGTGAGAATACATTGAAATCCATTCATGTGGTATTACGTAAGAACGGATGTTACGTCTTAATCGAAATAGTTTGAATGTATGTAGCCTAGACACTCAATTACTAAATTTCCACTTCATATACATCTCGTCATCAGTTTATAGTGGGAAGAATTATAATCATATTCTTCACCATTTCTATTGAATTATTCTTGTATTGGGGCGATAGGAAACATTCTTAACTACGAAACAGGTGTTTTAGAACACAGTGTTATTATCTTTATCATATAATGGACGTTAANCTAATTTCTATTGAATTATTCGTGTATTGGGGCGATAGGAAACATTCTTAACTACGAAACAGGTGTTTTAGAACACAGTGTTATTATCTTTATCATATAATGGACGTTAATAGTACAATTTGTACCTACAGTAATGTTCATAAGAGAATTAATTGCATATTTGGTCAATGCCGTTATGTGTTGTCGTTGGAGTTGTCAATGTTCCCTTTAACGCGTCTGAAAGCGTTTTATTTCCTCATAAATTTTCATCAGTCTTTCACTTCTTATTGCATCGTGATAGCAGTAAGTGGCATATACAACGGTTATTTGTTATTCATTTTTAAGGTATACAAACATAAATAAATGACTTCTTGAATGCACAATATTAACGCAAAAGATATTCAACGCATAAAACTGTTTCGACCGCGTTGCGGACATCTTAAGTGCTACAGAAATAAGAAATTAAATTCTATAGAAATCAATGTAATTTATAATTAATTATAATATAAAGTGCAGTAAATTGAATTGCGTATTTGTAAATTGGATAGCATATTTTAGATTAAGAAAAGTATGAGTTTCTTATTCAATATTTTTATGTTATAAATTTATCCGTTTTCTTAATCTAAAATATGCTAAGCAATTTTCAAATAGATTCGTCTAATACTTTCAAAATTTAAATTGTTTTTTAATACGCAATTCTCTTTAGTGTACTTCATTTTATCATTAGTTATATATTACAATGGTTTCAATAGAATTTAATTTCTTTTTCGTTTTTTCTTTTCTTTTTTGCACTGAAAATGGCATTCAAAAAAATCTGTGCATTAAATAATTCAGATAGAGACACAGTGTTTTCCACATTTATTTATGAAAACTCTTTAAACACTTCATGTGTACACAAACATAATAAAAGAATTAACAAAAGTGGGCGACGTAGACGTTCGTACCGTGAGTAGAGTCATACTTGAAATGCAATCTAGAAGAATTCATGCAGTAATCTTCCTGTTGAGTTTACAGGTTTCTAACAATTCGACTTTGAATTTGTCTCCTTGGTGTCTGACCTGTGAGATGGTTTTTCTGGGGAATAAAGGGAATAGGGGAAAATGTACTGCTTAGTTGCAACTTGTCGTTTGTTTTTCCCTATTTATTTGTTGATACCGCAAAAATAATGAAACAAATTACAACTGTTTTTTTCCCTTTGCCACGAGTACTAAATGCAATGAAAACACTTATACCTTGTCCGGGATTCGAACCCACATCCTTTGGCTTCAGGGGAGACGTCCACCTCATGTTTACTGAACCACCAGGTCGGTCATGTGGTAATCGTGTGGTAAATATAATAAACTTCGATGTTGAATAGAAAATTGAGTTTCTCTGTTCTTGATTCTTACATTTGGAATTCTAGTTCTAACATTTTTAGATGGCTGTAAATGAAATATTGAAAAAAAAAGTAAAAGTGACCGCTTTCTGCGAACTTGCTGATCTGCTCTTAATGTGCCATAAACAAATGAACTCGTTCTGTCTTTATGTGCACCTGACACCTGGAAATATCCGCTTCATAATGTTGTCTCCCTTTTTTTACTTTCTCCGCTTCGTGGAGGGAAAGCATCGAGACCAAGCAAACACATCGGAAGAAAGATTGTTGACTGAATTCCTTTACACTTGAGAGATCTACTCGTTTCTACATTTTCTATCAGATTAGTGTAACACATACAAAAAAGTCTATACATTTCCACCTAGTACTGTTTGAAAAAAAAACATTTAAAAAAACTGGCATGGAACATCCATTGTGAAGAATTCATCCATTGTGTTTCATTGTTATTTATCTGAATGTAGAATTAGGGGTGGATACAGGATTTGATTTGGGGAGAGGCCCCATGATGATAAATACCAGGGTGTGCTGCACTCTCCATCGGAATTTAAAAAGTTAATTTCTTAGAATTGCAATTTAAGACATTTCTATCCATAAGTTACAGCTCTCATAAATATCCCGTAAAAAATTACTTTTTTGAAATAATTCGTGTTTTTAGCAAAAAATTTACTTCGGGCACTGCTTTCAACGACCATACTGAGTTTTTTTTCGAAGTAACAAAAACTCTCTTTTATTATTACTATTTCTATCTCTTCTGGGGGAGTCAAGTGTCTCCTGTACCCCCTCCTTTGATCCGCCACTGTGTGGAATGAGTAGCATTACTTCTGTGATATTCTCTGCGGGTCCTATATTTTAACAATATGCGGAAAATTTTATATAAAAAAAAATTCGTTCTTCGCATTTAGTAAATTGAAATGTCACCTCACAATTTCAAATTACAATGTCAGGAAAGAATGATTTGTACGACAGGAGTGAAATTTTCGAACCAAAATTCAATAGGGTCAGTTGTATGGCAATGGCGTGTATTTATGTCGCATAAAAAATGAGAAAAATAATTCTCAAGTCAACGTAAACGGTAACTGTCCGGGTTTGTTTTACAGACGCTTGTTGGAGATATAGAAATAAATGAATACTTTGTGTGGAGTTTTCAAAGAATTTCTCTTTTGTTCCGTGACAGCTATTGACAGCTATTGTTTCTTTTTTGGACAATACGGGTGGTGGACAGATTGGGTAGTTAGGCTGAGAGTAGAGGTTTTCTCTGTATTGTTTTTTATATGAACACAACATAGTTTCAATAAAAAAATCTAAATTTATTATACAGGTGAGAGGTTGAGAATGATACGAGAGAACGAAACACTGACGGGTACACATGTAAACTCCCAGCAAATATTTAGAACCAAAATCCCGAAATCGTTGGTGCGATATGTATACGAAGTATCCAATTCATGGGACTTTTTCAAAGCTTGGATCAAAACAATCAATGAAACAAAATACGCGCACATAAAATACACGACTGTGAGACCAAATAAACCACCAAGTAAATATCGGAAAGATTTGGGCCAAATCTAGGAAGAAGCAATCAGAAAAGCATTGCTAACACGTGTACTCTTTCAGAACAAATTAACCATTCCCACTCGCTCGAGTGGTGTAATTTTGGTGTTTTAAGATAGCTGGCAAAAGTTGATTTGGAGAAGTTAGAGGCTACACATTTGCGAACACGAAGAAAACTCCTTACAAAGTCCTCAACTAACTCACTAAGTGCTTGGCGTTTTCGGTGTTATAAATTAAAATTAATTTTGTCAAAAATTCTGTATCGATATTGAACTTATGGGGTGTCGGAACTGGCCATATCTTTATGCACCCTTATTTCCGCAGGTTCAATCTTCCTAATGAAACCATTGACCTCTATCAGGTCAGAATGTTAACTTGCACATGCACATCGTTATGTTTCAGTCGCCTTATGTTGTACGATGTGTGTATCTGTGTGGCGGGGAGGCAATCAATATGGATAATATGCTAATTATTCCAAGTCTACGGTGGTAAGATACGGTAGTTTTGGTATTCGATTATAGCTGTAATACATTAGGATAGACGATGTTTCCACTTATATTCGGAGAAAACTGTGCTGACGTTGTGTGAGGGATAGAATATATTAAAATTGTTACCTCACAGCAGCTTTACGAGTGTTGTCACTTTAGGGTAATTATCGTCTTAATTGCTACAAGTCTCGTTCCAAGACACGCTGACACAATCTGGTCTTGTGCCAATTTTGTCCCGCTGTTTCGTGAAAGAGAGGAAGTAGACTGTAAATAATAGTTCATACGTACACACCATCTCGCTTTGATAAGCGACGCTTGAGCTTTAACACTTTCGCCTCCGAGGAGAAAAACGCGATGTCTCCGTTACCCACTTGTGTGCGACATGCATATGCAGAGATCATACATGAATACATCCGTTGGAGGCCGAGGTTTGGGCGGCGTCAAGGTACAGGCAGGCGAGGGAAGGAAACGAGAGATTTCTCCCCGCCCACCTCCGCGCGCGCGCAGAAGACCCGTCCATTAGAGGCCTTAATCAAGAGAGAAGCAAATTCTTGTGGGACATGGTGATTTTAATGAATATTACAAAAAATGAGAGAGGGAAAGTGAAAACAGGACAGTGTATGTGTAGAATGAATATTGAATTGTGGGAATTCTGCTTGTTTAGGATTGAGGTTTATGACGAGTATATGAAGATAGATTTAATTGAAACTGAGAAGAAGTACGTTGTAATGTCGAATTTACGCGAAAAAATTATGGGTTTTTGCGGCAAGTTCTAAAAGTTTTTTTGAGGATAATTTGTTGGCGATCGATATATAACAAGAAAGAATCGTGAATTTAGTGTTATTTCAATTCTTATGATTTTTAAACACTATACTCAGAATAATCTATAGTTCGATAATAACTTGTACATGTAATTTTTTTGCTTAAAATTACAAACATATTGACATTCTATTAGTATTATAACTCGCAGCCAACTTTTTATCTTATCTAGGAACTTTTGCTGAAATTTTTGAATCCGCCTCTGCCTTAGGGCCCTTGATCGGAATTGATGGGATGGTCCCTTGCTTGCTTCCGGAGAGTAAATTAGTTTTTTTCCCTCCACGTGGTCATACGCAGTTTGTACTGTTTTTTGACAATAAATTTATTATGTACAAGAGACTAAAAAATATGTACTGTACAAAACCTTGTATTGACTCTGTTTGAGGCAGGGACATGAAGTAAATAATAAATAAATAAATAAATGATAATAAATCAAGAGAGAACCGTCAGGATAGGATATATAATGCGGAATCTACACGAATAAAAATGAATTGTTTGGAAAGTCTGTGGCATGGAAATCGTAATGTAAAACATTGCTTTCAAGTGCATAATCTAAGAGTGAAATGAAAATCAAAGAATGCAGAGGTTTTAACTATATGCTTTGTTTATTTCTGTGTAATGTGTATTCTACTTCTGTCTGGATTTTAGAATAATTCATAATTTCGTTCATATTAGCACGCAATGCTGTGAAGTTTTGTATCCTTTCTTCGTGGTGTTTAATTTTTCAAATAAACAAAAGTGAAAATGAATAATAATTAAAAGTAAAGAAATATGGAAACTAACGTGTGAATTTAGAATTACATAAAAACACCGGGCAACGCGGGGCAAAATGAGTATTAAAAAATCCAGACCTTTTTAGCAGGTGTTTTAATACCCAATGTGGGAGAAAGTATATCAATTCTCGGTACCAATTTTTCTTTGAATGTTGGTGTAATTTTTTGTACGCTTGTTTAAAAATGCAAAAGAAAGTTGTTTTATGTTTTAGCTGTGCAATGTTTTAAAAAGTTTAATGACCATTATTAATTGTTTTAAGTTTCTTTTCACATTCCTGGAACGCACGGTAGTTCTGCTAGCTTCTCATATTTTCAGAAAATACGATAAGAGTTTCTGATAGTGGTTTGAATCAGCTAGAGTTGGTTTCATGATTGTGTCATGTCTTCCTACCTTTCTCCCCTCTCCGCCAATAAGAGGCGAACATCGAGTGACAGCTGACGCCAAAGGGTCTATGGAAGTTTGTGCATAGTAAATATAGCTATTATGAGAAATTACGTGCTCGAATGTGGTGGACACGGCTGACGTTTCTCTCACGATTAAGGTCTCTTACGGTCCATGAGTCGTTCACTCAGTCACTGTCTCCTCGAAGCACCGGTCCACGACAGGACTTGAATGGGACTCTTCCTCAGCTGTCCCTTGCTGGCTTCAAGATAGTAAAGTAGACGATGAAGTAATGTTTATAATCATAATAATTTACTGTTACCTTCACATGGGCCCAACATTGGAACATGTAATCGGTATAAACACGAACAATGTACAGTAGTGAAACAGGGTAATAAACAACAAAAGCATAGAGTACGATAATCTTCTCATTGTGGGGTTCGACAACTCGACATTGTCATTACGAGATCTCCAAAATGTAGTTCGTTTTAGGCAAAGTTCTATATACAGGCGCTCCGCGTGGTTCAGCGTGGGTAGAGCTCTGAGTTGCACCAGGGTTCGATTCCTGGCGGGGTAGGTGATTTTTCGTAACACCGCAACATACTGACTCCTAAAATAAGTACTCAGTCTAAACTGGGATGAAACTTACCGGAGCGAGATGTTGGCTACATTTCCTCCTCCTAGTGCTGAAGCATAAGAATTGCGGATCACTACCCTCCGTGAACTTCTCGGGAGCCCTCGGAACCTATTCTGGGACAGTTTGACCTAAGTCATGCACTAGTCACATACATCCATTATCAAACTTTCTGTCCATTATCTACTCTATTGTTATTAATAAGTCTTATAACAGTAATATATTTTCAATTTCAATATGGCGATTTATTTGTAAAATTATGCAAAGTATGTGGCGAGGCTCTTGCCCGTACGCCTTTGAAATGTCCCCAGTAATTTATGAATCGTAGAGTATTGAAATTTACGGATCATTAATTATTATGTTCAAATATAAACATTATATATGAAAAATAGTTTCTAGATTGACTAGAGTTATCTCTAGTCAATCTCTCTTTAGACAACTATAACTCTCTTAATCCGAAAAGAAAGGCAAATTTCGTTCTGTTCTTTTCGACATAAAATTTGTGACACATGTGATAGTTTTTTTATATATCGATTCCATTACAAATGACATGGAGTTCCTTGAAAAACAGTACCTTCTGAAGAGCCCTTACAACTCCATGACGTTTTTATTCAAATATTCGCTCTTCAAGGTCCAAATTTTATTACACGAGTTGATAATGTTATTATTTTTTCATTGAAAAACGGAATGACACTCAAAACCGGTTTATAAGTCTCATATTACCTTAAATTATAATCTAAATAAACACATTAGCGTGTAATTCTGACTTGAAATACAAATTTCATAATAATTAGAATTAACTTGTTGTGCACACTCATATGGTCTAACTGGAATTTCAGGTATTAGGTAATTCTCATGCACACATTTATAGGTATTGCTCAAAACATCAAGGACATATCACCACTTTTTTTGGATATACTGTAATAAATTTAATTATTGAAAAATCTTGAAGAGTAGAGGTCCACGTTGGAGCGCCAATTGTAATATACTTAATTTGAGATGGGTGGCCATTTTGTGATAAACTTGAATTTTAACAGAAAAATAAACAAATGAAATAGACATTTTACGCTCACTTACCTGAAATGGGTTCGTCCGATTCATTGGTGTGAAACGCACATTCATCTTTCTCGAAGGAAACAAATTGTTCATAAAATGTTAATATAATTACAATTAAACAAATACATAATTATTATGACTACAGTTGCTCCCCTTTCAACATTTCCCACAAAATAGGAATACAACATGCAACTGCTTACTACACATATTACAAATCTTAAACTACTACTGAATTTACACAATTGGTTCTTCCTTGACAGACAATAACGGAACTTGTCCATTCAAACACTTTGTATAAGCTGAAGGCTTATTGTACATCTTAACAGTTTATGAATATTAAAGTTCGTCCAATCAGATTGCAGCTCAACCGCAACCAATGAGGTTACTTGTATGATTTACCAATTGTCTTTGCAATACACTTAAACACAAGTCAGTCATCAAATCATACATTGTTTTTAAAATGGAGAGCCGTCATAGGCTCATCGAAAATGATTACCTCAGGTATTTGCGATCGTCGAATCAGATGTCATCAGAAGTAGAAGATTCAGAAGCGGGACTGCGAAAGTGAGACGTCTATGAAGTCTCTTTGGCGTGTTTAATTACGCCCAGATGGCCTCCAATCAGTATCTCCCATGAGGCCTCGTAGACTCCAGCTATGATCCATTCCACGTTCAAAAGGCCCTTCAGTGGGCCAGAAGGCCATCCCTCCTTAGTCATCGCAACTAACTTTCTAAAATTTTACATTAGCCAGAAGCCGTAGACAGCCCTTACGCAGCTACCAGACGCTTGCTCGAGGAAGGGTCGCCCCTTTCCCGTTTCCTTTGTTATGCATGACAGACTCTTCCTCTTTTAAACTTGCTGAAACATGTATTCTTGAACAATGGTTATACTTTGACGCGTAAAATATTTTTGCGGACCCGTGGTCCCATAAATTCAATTTATTATAAAACTTCGAAAAATTGCTAAAATGAATTATTTATTACAGTACTTTCTCCAGAACTTTTTTCCATGATTCATGAAGAATTTAAAGATAATATCCTCCTACATTAAAGTCTTGAGTATAATTAGAACCTGAAAAAAGGACGGCGCTACTTGGTATTGAAATATTCAGTTATTAAAAATTCAATTTTAGTGTGATCACGGGTTTATCATTTACCAGGAAAGGGGAAGACAGTGTCTCGAAGTGCACACTATTCTTTTTTTCTGACGGATGAGAATCTTTGAAGAATATCAAACATAAAGAATAATAAAGGCAGACCCGAAAGTATCGCTACGTATCGTTGTTTCCGATTCGTATGCGTTTGTAGCCTTACTTACAGAATTAGGTATTCCTTGACTTTTCTGTAATGTTTGCGATTAAGTTCTCCACTTAGTTTTTTTTGTTTTGAGATCTTTGTAAAAGAGCTTTAAAACAAAAACAGAAAACAATTTAGCGAAGATTAACATTCTGGATCGTGGACTTCGAGATCGTCTCCACTCCGTTGCATGTAGTTTCATCAGTTTCTCGTATAGTAATATACGACGGGTACGATCACTGTGAAAGTTGTTTTAATTACAATGTTTATTGGAAGTCTGAAAATAAACATGGGGGCACGGGATAATTTTATCACTCAAATTAATGGGTTAATAAAATTATTACTCTTATAATTGATTACTCGCAGGTTGGAGTACGTAAAGAAATAATGCAAGGAACACGTACTCTAAAATTAAATTCCGTTAAATCTGGGTTTGTTCCGAATATTTCCACGTTTATTGCCACGTAAGACCGGTTGGTTAATCGCACAATTAATAGTTTTCACAGAATTCTCAATTATTTTTGTAAGTTCAATTCGGATCAAGTACGAATGTTTACGTGATTAAAAGTTTTCCGACATTTGAAGAATACGCGCCCATTCATCTTGCTTTCGTGCCGTTATTCTTTTAAGGAAATCGGAAGTTTTTGCTGAAGAAAACTATTTTTACACGAATGTTTTCAATGAAACAAATTCTTGAATTAAGAATCTAGAGCACATGGAACACGATTTTAACATTATTTCATCCCAAACACGGTTTACGTGGGATTGAGCCATAAGATTTGATAATTCATTATAACATTCCTAAAAACCTGGTAAATGTATTTGTATTTTAAACTGTTTGGAATATCATTTACTCGTATTTTAATATTAAAGAAATATATAGTTATTTGTTTAAAAAAATTGTTTAATGTGTAAAGTACTTTAATCTTGCGTGACTATGTAGTTGAAGAGTTAATTAATCACCGCATTATCCTGCCTGACGTGTGCTAAGCTGATTTTCCAGATAAATTGGTCGCTCAATACGAGAATGCACTTGCTACTGGCAGTACTGGAAGGTGAGAAACAGTTTCTTCGTGGTCGTGCATTACATAAGGCTCGAGCTTATTGTCTAGCACTATACAATTTTGTCAGAAACTGATCGTTGGAATTGTCTATTAATTGATAACTTGATGATTCAACATTCAACGAACAACGTAACGAAAGAAAAAAAAGCCAGAATTACAGAGAAATGTTTTTGGGAACTCCTCTCTAAAAGGAGATAGATAGTTTGCACTGTGAGAACGATAGTTTACAGCGGGACAAAAGAATATGTCTTGTTTCACTACGTATTCAAAGCAACACCATTAGCACATTATGTGCGCCTCACAGCAGCGACTTATTGCTTTCGAAAATTCGGCGATTCTTGCGGCGATGTTGCTTGCAGTCTCTGAAAAGATANGCTTTCGAAAATTCGGCGATTCTTGCGGCGATGTTGCTTGCAGTCTCTGAAAAGATAACACAAGAACCACGGAATAAAGTTGTCAAGCGTATGTTACAACTACTACTACTACAAATAACGTCCATTATATAATCTAATTAAATGAATAATTAAAAACTTACGACCGTTGATGCATGAATAATATACATTTTTTTCTGACTACGAACGTTACGGAAATTTCGTGTTTTACCCTTCAAATAATCACGCGCATTACTCGCGGAAATCTCTCTCGAGTTTCTGGTTTTTTATATTTTTTTACTTCTTTTACCCACTTTTAGTGACTACTCCTTTTTCCACTTTGCCATTTCGGAGTTTCATTTGCTCTAAAATTCGCTTTTTGACATCCTGTTTTGTATCACTTCTTTAGCGTCCATCTCCCCGCCGCTTGGAGGTGTTTCTCTTCCTTCTGTTTGGGTGTCTCTAATTGTTCTTATTTCGCCCACATACTGCTGAAATGTGCCTAATTTAGCTTCTATGTCTTATAGCCAGTCTTTGTTTACTATAGCAAACATTTCTCTGTCTCTTGTTAATTGAATATATTTTCCGGTCATGTGTTTTTCGTACTTTTAGCAAAATGTTGAATTTTTAATCGCACTCTCGCACTCTAGACATAACAGGTAATGTCTCTAGTCATATCACATTTAAGCTTAATTTGTGCATTAACTATATTTAAAATAGGCACTGCTCTCGTAGACAACATCTCATGAACTTCTCTTCGTATTTGTGAGACACGCATAATCTACCGTTTTCGTCATTTTGGAATCTACTTATTTTCAAATCCACTGCGAAAAAATATCTACGTTTTTATTTCATAATGTTATCCAAAGAGATTCGTTAATTATCTCTTATACGTCGATTACAAACCCACTAACAACATTTTTCTAATGTTCTTTTAGACAGAGTAACTTCTTTGGCTGTAAATTTGGGTAAATGTTCTTCTTGATCTGAATAAAATATAAACTCGGATGTCTACATAATCTCACTGCGTTGCGAAATATTTCTGTATTGTATTCTTGGTAATATTATACAAGAAGTTGAAGATTCTTTTGTGAAAGATGGCTCATTAGTTCGAATAATGTACAGTGCATAATTTTCAATCAGAATTTTAAAATGTATCATTTTTTTCATAACATTTATTATGTGCTTTTTGGTTAAATTCAGGCCATGAGACTTGCTCTTCCACATAACCGTTGGACTTGGGTAAAAGAAATGAGAAGGAGAGATGTTGGGTTCTGGGGAACGTATGGTACCGAACTGACATTCGTCAGTAGCAGGTGAGGAATACCCCTGTTGAAAACCTCACCTAGTTCGTCTGAAAAGGGTTTCTACTCACGTTCTACCGCTCAGTGGAATCGTGAATGCGAAGACGGTATCACTGGACCACCGCTGTCGGCATGGCTGTGATGCAAAAGTATTTTTGTTTCTAAAAGTAAGAATTTCGATTGAACGCAGACCATTTATTTTTGCAAAACTGATGTTGATAATATGACGACAAAATGTATCTTAATCTCATACTTTAGACTTGCTCCATAATCATCTCATAATCGTATACTTTGGACTTGCTCCATAGTTTGTTTTATCGATTATTGGCATCGTATTTCACTAATGACCATTACAGTGAATTTCAACGTTGCATGAAGATCTAAATATAGAGTCAATTTGAGACTACAGTATGGAAATAGTTCGCAACCTCTTCACAAACCAGGATCCGATGTACTCCCATATTCTATAATACGAAATAGATTTCCTTCGCGTTTTCCTCAATTGATACGTAACACTGTCATACTTTCCCTCCAAACAACGGCCATATGAAACTAGGATTACCATTCACTAAATGTTTGTTATTGCATATGAATTTGTATTGTACTGAAGGTGCCTTTGGGTTTCCACATCTTTATATTTTCTAAATGTTAAACTTACAATTATCTGTAAAACTTTCAGGTTTATACATGAAGTATCACCCTCAATAAAACAAATTACTAACAAATCGTAGTGGGTACGCTAATAGATTCATATTTGACCATTGCAATATAGTATATTAAAATTCCATATATTATAATATTAATGGCATCCCGGTTTGGGGTTTCCCATCCAGGTTCGGGGTGTCCCATCCTGGTCCGGGTTTTCCCACTCTGACACGGGTTTTCCCATCATGGCACGCGGTTTTCTCTGGTTTTCCTACGGGAAGTGGCGGATTTTCCATGGGCGGTAATGTCATTTAATACTTTTGTTATTATTCACCTCAAATTTTGACTTCACATTACATCTTCAATTCATTTTGGAATAAGAAAATGATAACAGTGCGTATTTTACTGTAACATTTTTTTATAAATATTAAAACCGCCATTGCGCCTGATCGGAATTGATGGAATGGTCCCATTGCGTTTTTCCGGAGAGTAACTTAGATTATTATCCCCCACGTGGAAGTAAGCTGTTTGTAACTGCTTTTTTGACAATAAAGTTAGCTTATTTATTTATTTACTTCCGTAGTATAAAACCTAGACTGATCCCATCAAAGTACGATTTTTTTTTTTTTTTGT
>NNCF01127279.1:73564-85518 GCA_002313205.1 Laupala kohalensis
TTTTTTTTTTTTTTGTATTTATCTCCTATGCATATTGATCTGGACCGAGTGTTCCATATAATAATAAAGTTTATTATTATTGAATGGTTATGGTCGTGAAAATCGTCTCGAAAGAAGGTACACTTCTATCACTTGTCAATGTGGGTGGCCAGGGAAGGTTGCTATGTTGCAAGCCACGTGACATTGACACTTGGCGCATTCCAATTCATCTATTGTTATGGAAGACCGTGGGCGTGTTCGCTTCGCTGTCTACCGTTTCTGTCCTTGTTGTTCTTTTCGCCACTGTACGTACGGGCTCTAACATACTTCGTCGAGCGCGATCCTAAAAGTTCTGAAGAAAAGAAAGTTTTAATGTGGTATCGAATCCATCTGACAGTTGAGTTGTCAAATGGACGAGATGTTCAGTGCAAGTTATCTGCATTAGACGCGAGATAAATACGGATTTCACTTCTGTGACGGTCGAACCCTCATTTCATTTGTGAAGACGTGAGAGGGTGACTAATGGATGAAATGTCAGATTGTTAACTTGATTTCTACCTTTCATTTCCAGGACTAGCTGTAGCTCTCTGATCCTTATTTTTTATTGAATGTATAAAATAGCGTATAAAAATTCCATTTTAGATTCTTTAAAATATATTTTCGAGTTAATGTTTTGGAAATACACGAGCAATATGTGGTCTGTGTTAATTTTGAAATTAAAGTGGTTTAACAAAATGTATCGAGTCTCGTGATTTGTGGGTCGGGGTATCGCGCTTTTGCTTCATTTGATTTTACCACCGTAAATTTTATAGATAAACGCATTTATTAATTGTAAATAAAGGAGATAAGCGTGTAATTCAGCGGTAGTGTATTCTTAATTTGTTCAATTTCGAATTGGTTCGTGAAATATGAATCACATACACGCACACAAATTTGTGCGAAGTATGGTTAATTAATGAAAATATATCCAATGTTATTTCCGTGCAAAATTATTTTGCTTTGCATTGGTTTGAAATTCATGTTTTATGCGAGTATAATAGCTTTGTAAATTTCTACCAGCTTACAATTATATTTCGTTGGAATATGTATTTTAAGCGATTGGGTTTTTCCAACTTCAAATGTGATGGTTCGGCGAATAAATTGGACAGTACCGATAACATAATCTGAAGGGTATTCTCTGCATTCTGTGTCTGAGAGTATAATGATGAAAAATAATGAGAAATATTTCCTCCTGTTCTGAAAACGAGAATTTACTACTACTTCGGTAGCGAAGTTGCTTCTCCGAATACTAATGACCTTGTAGTTTCAATTGAATCGTTGGGTCGATACTCCGAACACTTGATTTGCAACAACAGATTTAGTTGCACCGTCTTGAATAGCATGTATCTGCCGTAAGGAGATGTAATAGCTCTGGAGTTGGGGTGACATAAGCCGCTTACAGCTTGGAGAACGAAGTAACATGCTTGCCAATGTACAAATGTGTAGCCAGGGTAGGGGATACTTCGAAACATCTAAATGAAATTGAAAAGGAAATAACAAGTATATTCATGAACACTTGAAATGTAACATTTTAATAATTCTCATCATATGATTTTTTATTGTAGTGTTTGTAAATGGGAAATGTAGCGTGCTATTGAAGTTTATCTACATGAGGCGATAGGAGGTTGGATGTGGGTGGTAGGGCTATTGGCAGTGGCTGGGCAATGGCGGATCTATGGGGAGGGGCTACGGGGACTATATCTCCCCATTTCCTCCTCTTAACAGATACAGTTGAAGTTGATAAAAGTCTCAAACCTTTAAAAGTGTTACCCGATTAATAATTATTAGTTATATTTGTTTTTAATAATATAATTTCAATTATTAATAATACCAGATTAATAAGATTAGTAATACCAGATTAATAAAATTAATAATTCCAGATTAATGAAATTAAGAATACCATATTAATAACTTTAATAAATATTTCTTATTGTTATTAATAATATCAGATTGTTAATTATTTATTTGATTCATTTTATTTTTAGGTAATATTTATAAAAAAATTAAACAAAAATGCTCCCAAAACAAGACTAAGTCCGTGTTTATGTGCTTATAATACGCTTATGTGCGTATGTTCTTATGTGTTTATGTACTTGTAGATGTGTACAGTGTGTGCTAAATAACATAACTTGTTTGGAAAGATGCAGAAAAGTACGAAACGATTGAAGTATGCGCGCTATTACTTTTGGTGAGAAAAATGGAGAGATATTTACACGGATGTCATCTCTAACAAAATTCTCTCGCCAATACTGTTACAAATGGTTTAATTACAATTCTATTGACGATTTTTCTTGTTGAGGTATTACTACTCATATTTACTTTTATTTTAACTTGACGGTTCTTTCTTAGATATTTTTATGGAACATCAGCTCTTTCATCCTCTGTACGCGTTAACTTTCTGTTATATGATTATATAAATTATCACAAAACTACAATTTAGCTGTGCTTCACAGATTGTATTGTATTTCATTACTTGTATTTGCGTTTTCTTGCTGTAAATTAGAAGACAACATATTTACATTCCATTACCTTTCTTTTATTCTCCAAATTCGGTCGAAGCTTCGTAGTATAATTTACATAATATGTGAAAATAAAATAAATTCAATATTTTAATTGGTATTTTAGATTGTTAGATTTCATTTTGCTTGGGTTTGTTGGAACTTTTCATTTTACTTAACACAGAATAGTCGAATAGGATAAGTAGGAAATAGTCGAATTGGATTTTAGTTAGGTGATTACAAGTAAGTAATAAGACACATTCACTTTATTTTCATTTGTGCACCCTATTGGTTAGTTTTTTTTATTATTGCTTTAAGGTTAAGTAGTATTTCTGGCGTAATAAAATATTTGATTGATAAATTTTCTAATTTTATCGATTGGGGATCAGAATAAAAGGATAACCAATAAATTATATTCCATTACTTCTATATAATAATTCTCGATTCAAGTATCCTTTGTGAAGTGAGAATTTCAGTTTTATTTTAAAAAATTAGTGCGTGCATTAATACATGGAGGAAACTTTTGACTGCTGTGACGTCGTATGAATACAGACGACGCGACGCAGGGTTAAAACGGGTGGGAGTGTGTGGGTGTGGTAATTTATTAAATTATCCCCAAATCGATCGCTCCCAAAAGCATAGTTGGAGTTTGAATACTCTTGGTAATGTATGGCCGCGGGGAGTCGTTTGAGACTTGGAACGCTTGAAATTCTGCGAAGACATAACGGTTACGAAACGCTCTGAAAGGAGCGAGGGGAATCCTTTGCAATCTATCGATAAGTTTTCAGACATAGCGTCGAAATCTAAAACTACTAAATAGTACGATATTTATAAACTTAGTTTTTAAAAAAGCAGTTGCAAACTGCAAACCTTGGGGATAATAAACTAAGTTACTCTCCGGAAACAAGCAAGGAACCATCCCATCAATTCCGATCAAGGACCCAAGGACAGTGGAGGATTTAATATTTACAAAATAAATTATTTAATAAATACGTATTGTTATCCATTTGTTATTCCAAAATGAATTGTAGATATTATGTGCATTAAAAATTCGAGATTAAGAAAACAAAAGTATTGACATTCCTGTCCACGGAAAAACCGCTACTACCCCAAGGTAAACCGGACCAATAAGTAATTGAACAATTTTATTCCTGAACAACTTTCAAGTATAACGATGCGTCACCCTTGTGACTACAAGTAATTTTCAAGAGTGACTTTAAATATAAAAAAAGAGTTTGTTTAAATATTTAACAAAATTTAAAAAAAAACTGGAAAAACGTAGGGATATCTAATTGTACTATCAAGAAAATGTGAAGGTGAATACAACAAGCAGTTTCGCTATTTGAATGATAAAGATTCGCATTTGCCATAACGCATTTCAATACTTTTGTTCTCAGTATGTTGAATTTGCGAGAAAGGTTATGAAATAACAATTCGAGGGATGTTCTGGAGCTCTTAAGTAAATGTTTCATTGGTTTTCATTACCTTAAAGAAAACTGCAAAACTGAATAATTATATTTTAAATGTCGTATTTTTTTCTGTTGACTCAAAGTGAATGTTTTAATGGTTTAAAGTTAAGGTATTGTGAAATATTATGAAATAATTTTTTTCAGCTGTACAGTGTAGTGATCTCATTTTCCAATTTGGTGAAGTAAGTTAATTTTAAAAAAATCTGTCAATAGTTTTCTTTCTTTTTCAGGTGAGTACCATTTGATGGAGTTTGATAAGATGGAGGGAGAAGTAAGTATTATATAATAGGACTGAAACAATGAGTTGTATGATGAAATCTTAAGCGAAGGAGATGAAAAGATCCGGAGAAGACCAACTCGAAACATAATGTAAATACTTTAACAATAAAATGTGTCTAAAATAAGGTTCCCTAAGAAAGTAACGTCCACCTTACTTTAAATCAATTTTTTCTGTAAAAACTGTTTAAATTAAATATGCAATTTAATAGGAAAAATGTTAATATAATTTGATGAATTGTTGTATGATGTAACTATTTATAATTTTCACATTAAAACATCTTTTTAAAACATTACCTTGGGCGTTTATTTAAACATAGTGTATTTATTACCGCTCATTCGATAAGTATGATATTAGAATACAAAAGAAGTGTAAGAAATAAAAATTTACAGTCGTAACTTGGAACTTGATATAATTCTTATTTAACATCTTTCTTAAGTTCAACCTTTTATTTTGTAAAAACTAACTCAACGGCAGGTTTTATTTTACAGGAAGAGCGCATGCATCACTAGTAACATCGTGTTACGAACGACTTGCGTTCCAGCTGAGGGTGTTTACTATGTGTGCCATACGAATAAAAGCGTTCTACTACTATATTATATAATCCATTATATAATCTAAGTAAATAGTTAAATAACAACTTACGACCTTTCATGGACGAATAATATTTATATTTTCTATAATTGCTCACTACGATTCGACTCGTATTTAAGGATCACGTGACGACGACTTGAATCCACGTCGAAACGTAGCGAGCTCTTCACAGAAAATATAAATATTATCCGTCCACAAAAGGTCGTAAGATTTTAATTAATTATTTAATTCGAATAAAATTGTTTTGTGTGATGTGGGCGTTATTTGACAGTGAGTGTTAATTATCGAACCTGCCTTAGTAGGTGAATGTCATCATAAAAATAGAAACACTACAAAGACAGAAATTAGTTTCATTTGCCTATAAATATTTGAATCTGTTTGGGACACAAGTATACTTCTGACAAAGTTCGCAAAGATTCAGGAAACTATCAAGGGAGTCCATCTGGAGTAGAGATGCGCTGGTGTCATTAAGAAATAAATAAGAGGTGGAGCGAGGAAGGAAAGGACGAAATGATTTAACTAGGTCTTTTTTTAGTTGGATGGCAAAGGAGGTGGGATAACAGAGCAAAAGGGAGAGAAACATATAAATATATCCAAGATGTGCCGTTTAGAGAAAGAAAACAGGGAATGGTTCTCTCCAAGCCCACTGTTCCTGGAATTTCTGACAGGTCATAAGAATTTCCAAGACTATTTGTACTGAACTGGAAAAGCATTGGATATACAATGCGTTTGTATGAAAGGAGAGGAGACACCTCACCATATATCATTGGATTGTGATCTCTATGGATCTGTAAGATCAAGATACTTGAAGGAAATAGTAGGGAAGAAAATTATAAGTTTAGTAGATAAAACAAAACATTGTTGAGAAGGATAGTTACATTAAATTATAAAATTATTTATTAGAAATAGGGATATTAACAAATATTTTCGCAGATACAAGATGACGGTTGTACCGAGAGAGACGGGTTGTGGAACGCGAAGCAAACGGTGCAGAAGAACCATATAGAACCAACAGAACTCTGTAATGATTATATTGTAGGCAGGATTGTCACAATTGACAGTGACCAAAATAAATGAAAAAATATAAATAAACTTTATTGTCAAAATCTTCTCTTGTTGGATGTTTGTTGAAAAAAGTATTGTCGTGTTGATGTTTTCGATATTCGTACATATTTAAAATTGTTGCTTGTGAACATTCCCTTTATGCGGGAGAACAGGATAGAAGCCTGTTGGTTACAGAATTGGACAGTATGCCCTTTACAGAATGATTATACGGGCAATGATGGTACGTTTAAATCGGAATGTATAAAGGTTTTTAAATTTCAGGTATCAAATGCCGTGTGTCAAACTTGTGAAAATTTTCTTTGCAAAATAATTTTTGTGAAACAATTTTCAATTTGCACTTGGGGTTTAGACAATCTGACGGCGAACGCTGCATCGTCTCGTTCTCCCTTCGCTCGTCCTTCGCGAGGCAATACTTTCCAACAAAACCAAATAAAGCGGTCTCCGAGGTCGATGATGTCTTAAAAAACCCTTTTCATGTGTAGGCGGCAGCCATCCATTGCGGAGCGTTTGACCGGTGCTTCAAGCAAAATCCGCCAACTCGACCTTCGAAGATTTGTTTAGAACTAAGAGTCATATAATTTCTTATATCTGACAGCCAGCGACGTTGTCATTCGGAAGAACGGCTAGCGTTGTCATTCCTACGCGTATTATTACTGTTTCATCGCTGCTTGGAAGTCTATTTTAGTGCGCTTTCAATTTTTCATCTGAGCGAGGATTATTAAATAATGAAAATAAATCAAAATATCCTCATCAAATTAAGTATAAGTAAGTATTCGCACATTAAAATTTTTCTTGAAAATATTCTTATATTGACTAAATGATGTGAGCGTTGTTCGGCCCCTTAGTACAATAATACTAAAAGTTAAAAGAACAATATATAACAATTTTTGATTTTTATTGTATTTTAACATAAAATTTATTAAATTAACAAATAAAATTAACCCATCAAAATATATGTTCATAAATTCATTTATTAAAGATTGACTTAAAATTATTTTTATAATCAATAAATATACACTTATATTACGTAATACCTTATATTACGTTTCATGAGTGCAAAATTAAGAGAATTTACTTAGAGGTACAGAGCACTATGAAGTAATGCTGTGGTGATACATTTTTAAATTTAAATTCAACAAATGGGGAACTTGTTCCATTCTTGTTTAACGTCGTTTTTCTATGACGAGTTCGTTCAATTGTATAAATGACAAATTATGTATCACGCATGGATGTTTAAGTTGACCCATTACGCCACATTTAGGGGAATAATGTCTGCTATTACTTGAGAAAGGTCAGAGAAAAACGTATGAGAAAAGTCCCGTAATTTTTATCTTATTTTGCTTCTCACGACCACACAGCATTAAAAGATTTGTACTATATAGAAACATAGACAGTGCACCTCTGTAATGTATTGCTAAGTCCAGATATGCATTTACTGCAGCAATATTAAAGGTTGAAACCATTTTGTTTTCATAGCATTACTGTACATGCATTAATGTTGTATAAATTATGTTCAAAGCATTAATGTTCTATAAATTTATTATTCGTTTATATTCTTTCTCTTTATTTCTCAACAAACATTTCATCCGCTACTGTATTTTTTTCTTTTTGTGGCTACCTAAATTTGTATTATTTATTATAAAGTGCTCTTGTACGACATGCCCCTTAACCTTTACTATCTAGTTAACAGGGTTACATATACACCGTTTTTTTTTTTTTTTTAATATTCCGCTTTGTTCAGTTTCATCCTCTTTTCTCTTTGTTGTCTTGTTTTTTGTTTTTCTTTACCTCTCACTGATCTTTCGTCCTGTATTTGTTTCTTCTTTCTTTTATTTTCTCGTTACGTTCCATTTGTAGCTGCATTCCGTATTGTAACAAGTTCAGTTACATTATCCATAAGTTCTGTGTATTTATTTTGGATTTCAATCAGAAATGGCCAGTTATTTAAATTAATTAATCCCCTTGTCCTCATTTTGTTAAACCATCTCCCCCTCTCCCCCTCTATCTCTGTATTCATAGACTATGTGATTGACATCCCCCACCCCGTTTCCACGGATGCAATTACGGTCTTGTGCGATGTCAATTCTGTGCCAGTAGTCGTTATTTCCGTGCCGTGTCAGTGTTTGCTTTAGTGGCAGGCTTGACTTAAACAAGTCATTTTTCGGAACGAAATCAACATAAGTAGTGAATTTAAATAGGTCCCTTTCTTCTTTCGCTGCTGTCCATGGTGTTTGCCAACATCCGATTAATATTTTCATGATATATAGCAGTACAAGAGGTACTAAAATTAAGTACGGATACGTATGATCTCCCTCAGCTTGTCGCCTCAAAGTTTAAGGTAAATACAAAACAGAACAACCATAACATTAGGTATAATAATTCCATTAATTTTCTAAGGACAATGTTTTACAAAACGTATATCTTTTAACAATTTCATGTATATAGGTTAAGTGATATATGAAAGGAAAATCATTCGAAACAAAACATATAAATCATTCCTACTAATGATATAAAACTGCAACCAAAATGCACCATTTGTCATGCATCATGCTAACGGATGAAGTACGTACACAACTGAATGCGGATCTAGGAAGTAAACTTGGAGTCCCACAATAGCTGCCCTACCTTTATTTGTACATCATCTTCCCGTCAACAAAGTTCCCGCTGGACGATAAGTAATCGCATATCCTATACCCTACCTCTTCCCTCTATGGTTTGGACTGGGATTTACGTCTTGAATTTTTGTTTCTTTTTTTGACATTGTGATAATTCTGTAGTATATGGGAGTGCCATTGCGCACTAGGATGGAATGAAAAAAAAAGTTTGAAAGAAACTTGTGGTTAATATTGTAATATTATATTCAGTAAAGCAATGTTTTATCTCTCCTGATAGAAATTTAAAGCAGTGACAATGTCATTGTAAATTAAACAATTACTAATCCTTAAAAATCGTTTTTGCTCATTTTCTAGTTCATCATTAATTGTTTTGTTACGCCTCATTATTTTTCTAAACTCAAATCAATTATTACATGAATAGAATTTTACTGAAAAAGTATAAACTTCGTCTTTTAACTTTAATTATCAATAGAAGATACGAAAAAAGTGAAAACAGAGAAAAAAAATTTTACTTTGTGAAACTTGAACGTTACTCTAGTTAAGTTATGATTACCTTAAAACTTCGTTGTTAGGCAACTTTTCCGCGCTACTGCAAGTTTAAAACAACTTTCTTTCATTCCACCATACAGTGCATTCACTAAGAACGACCAAGCAGGCTATGCCATATACATCCTTTACGGGAAAAAATCTCGCACTATGATCCCCTTCTTTGTATGCAGGTACAGAGCTGTAATTTGAAACATACGATGATTTTTGTAAATTTTATTACGAATCTATTATTTGAATCTCCTATTACTCTTTCTGAATTACACCGAGTCAATTCTTGTTAAATTCGACCCTAATTCTTCTTCAATAGTCTACAGCATATAATCTCACTGAAATTTTACACGTAAGATCTCTCAGAATTCTTTCAGTAGGGAAAAAATAGTACATACATTTGTACTCGTAATATCGGTTTTATTGAACTTCACCATAAAAATATAGTGGAAGGGGTTGTAAAATCTATGTATTACTTTGCAAATAAATATGAAATCCACTAAAAACGTTCCTGTAAAAAAGGAAGTAGCTCCGGCAGCAAACAGGTTAATCATAAAAAGTGGACATGAGTTAAAGGAAACTAGTAAACAATTAGCTGTAACCAGAAATATGTTTATGAATGAAAAAAAAACCCAACGTAACTCAAGGTAAGTTCTTCATAATGTTAGCTTATTGGAATTTTACTAGTTATTTCGTAATGAAACTTCGCTGCTTTTGAGTTGTACGTTTTTTTACGTAAAATCGATACAACGCAGTAAAATATGAAGATATAAATGACATAAATATGAATTATGAGTTAGTGTTTTCTTTATTGTTCTCTATATGAGAAACCGTTGTTAATTTTGTTTCGAAACATTACTCTGTCAACTGGCTGAGTTAATTCTTACTTGGTGACTTTACCTCAAGGTATCTCTCTCGTTAATATGTTTACTACTCGGGCATCCATTTTTACCGAATGCCTGGAGGAATCCGAGCCACCTCTTAAGAACGTTGTAATTAAATTCCTGAAACATAATCACTCTAACACATTCCTCTTAACGCACAAGGAAAACTAATTATGCGATATCATTTTCTCAGTATTCTTGCAACTCATAAGCAACTTGTTTAATTTAGTATGAAGTTAGCTGTGTATCTAATTTTCTTCCGCAAAATAATTAGTGGAATTACTACTGGAAGCAAAATATATTTTCCTCTCGACCAGCCTCATGTAACTAAACATAGACGCGAAGAACTCGGTTATCGCTTTGTCATTATATATGAGTTATTTATTGCCTTCACTCATTGCTGCGTGTTAAGATGTGCCGAATGCGTGTTGCCCTGAGTTGAAAAGGATAGAGGTTTTGAGATGTTCGTTACCACAAGAACAAGTAATGGAAAAGGATACCTGTGCTTTCAAGTTAGTGTTAGGCAAGACCAAACTCGAAATAAAATATACGTAAAAACAAGCTTTAAAACAAGCTTTTATTTCAAAAGAACTAAAAAACAGTTCAGTAAGGAATAATTACAAATGAGTCTTTGCCTCGGTTACTCATCATAGGTGCAAGTACTTTGATGTTACATACACATAGACATTTTTAAATTTAGTTTTTATGATGCTTCATGCTCTTAAAACTTGTCTGCTGTTACGAGTCGTTTCTTAAGTTTCGTTTTTATAAACATTTGCAGACATTCCACTCATATTTGTAATATTTTTTTAATACTTGCTTGTTTATGGGAATCAAATTACACGTGGAAGAATGTCTTGTATTGCTTTGTCTAAATTTTGTGTCAGGTGGTGCTGGTACTTTGTTATAATAGGATGTGGTCTGAATTGCACCATGTTTCTGATTAATTTTGTAAACGGTTGGGCTCCTGATCTCCGAAGATTCGTCTTATTGCGCGTGCTTTTAAAAGTCAGCTTCACGCATACAGAGTTATGGTGTGTTGTCCTGATAGCAGTTAAGGTAATAATTATTAAATAAATATAATCAATTTATTGTCAAAAAAGCAGTTAAACCCTTCGTTTGGTCTCGTGGAGGATAATAAACTAATTTACATCAATTCTGATCAAGAGCCCTAAGGCAGGGGCGTATTTAACATTTCAGCACACTCCTAAGATATGAATAAAAATAGTTAGCTAAGTGTTATAATATCAACAGAATACAAACAAAATACAAATGGGGTAGAAAACCATACATTGACTGTCTCGAATCAAAAGAACGATCGGGTTACGGATGGTTTCGCGTAGGAGGGTGGAAATTAAGAAAACTGAGGGGGGGGGTCCGAGACTAATTGCCCACTTTGCGAGGAACAAAATGAAAATTGGATTCACATTTTACTAACGTTCCCGATAACAGATAAAAAACGAACTTTTATTCACGTTGGTGCATTCCAAAATTATCACATTAACGTAGATTTAGCCATTGCGATAATGAGGGACAATAGAGTATCTGTAGTGCAGTCCCTGGGTCAGTTCCTAAGCTATGTGAGGGACATGAGAGAAATAGTAATATGCGCTGAAACCACTGATTCAAATGAACCGTGATTCTGCCGCTTCGTCTTTTTCTTTTGTTTCAGGCGGAGACATGTTGAGAAGACCTTCCAAGGCATTACGTCAATTATGTTTTTATTTTTTATTTTTGTAAATAATTGAATTTTATTTTAACCTTTATTTCTATGGCAAAACTGGTATATTTTACATTATAATTTATTTCTCTTATTTAATTATCTTTTGTAAATATGTTTATATTAATTGTATATATTCGTGTCCTGACCGTTGGTTTCCCGTGGTTCCCAACGGTGCTCATTTAATCGGTAGTTGCAGCATACTTAAAATATATTTTACAACTAAATAAAACAATATTAAAGATGCACTAAAGGATGCTAAATAATAATAATAATA
>NNCF01127279.1:86324-117878 GCA_002313205.1 Laupala kohalensis
ATGTTAGCAGTTTCTGAAAAAATACTAGTAAGGTAGTTCTGGGGAAGTCGCATCGTATAAGAATTTTTGCGTTATAGATTCAAAATTAAAACGATAAAGTAATGAAATAAAACAACAACGAACCATTCTCTTGTATATTTAATTGGTTATGTAGACATTAGTTTGTTTCTTACTATGTACTCGATTAACAAATTTAATTAAACAACTTCTGTAATTGTGGCATGTTCCTTCATATATGGGGAGACGTGTGTGGGGCAATCTATAGCTACTTATATTGCTAATATTTTATTTAACATACAACATCCGTGTATAAACTTAAAATTTTATCAACTAAGAGTTCTAATCACGAGGTTGAATGCTCATGAGTTCCGAAAATAACGATGATTAAATGCGAGAAAGTGAGATAAAAACACACCCCACGTGTACACAGGGACAAGACTCCACACACTATAGGGTCAGTATTGTCATGTGTCGACACATAAAAGTACTAGCAACAAACTTACGTCTTTCCCCAACTGGTGGCTTCCTCGGAGTACCTTATAGTATTTTTAATAGAATTGTGTTCCATCTTTTTTTCGTCATTATCTACACTTTTTTTCTTTTAAACTTTCACTGACTTGCGCAGGGTATTATTTACACCCCTCCGTACAGCTAAAATGTAAGCGAATGTGCCCTCCATTTTCTAAATATCCTTTTCAATTCCGAATAAAGTGAAAACCTTTGAAATTAATAGACCTACTTATAATACTTGGTTAATATATGGGTTGCCCATGTTTTCCTCCCTTCCCCCAGATTAATTTCTGTGTACGCTGCTGTACAGTTATACGCCATTCATTCGGCCGGTCACGATCGTTAGTTAGATGCTTAACTTGGAGAGAAGTATAAGATGCTTTCATCGCGCTCGGATGTTAAAGCGAGATATTTGAATTCAAATTAAGATGACATATCTTGACTGTAGTTTGTTCACATTACAATTAAAACTCACCGATATCTCTAAATATAGTAACAAACTATGGCAGTAATCTTCGACAGTTGAGTCGGAGTACTTTCATGTCAAATTTGTTTTGTTGTTTTGTTGGGATTTAAAATTGGAATACTGTGCTTGGTAGTAAAAGTAGCTGGGTCAAGAAAATCGTTAAACAAATTTCTAGTATGGTCTTTGTTTTTGTACTCTATTCGTGTTCTGAAATTGTAGATTTGAGGTGGGTGGGTAACTTTTACTTGGGGATGTGTCCTCAACCATCGAGGCTGCACTTCATCTTCGGCACAAAGTGACCGCGACTGATGAGAGCCCCTAATGTGTTCATATTGTTCTGACGAGTGAAAGCTTTTGAATTGTAGCAATATAAAAACAACAACATAAGACCTGAATTTTCAGGAGACAATTTAATTTCGAATTTACATTAAGAAAAATTTACAATTGTCACAGTTTAGAAAAGAAACAATCTATATAATCTTTTTATCGTAGTATTTGTGAATGGTAGTGTAGCCTGTTATTGAAACTTATCTACATGGGGTATAGGGGGCATACCAACAACTTGATCCACGTGGAGGTATTAGAAGTAGTAGTTAGTAATAGTAAGTATATTAGGAATAGTAGACTAGGATAGAAGAAGGAGGGTTTGTTTTTCAATTGTATACGAAATGGGGCAAGTGAAAAGCTACAAATTTATTCTGGCATCCCCGGGAACTGACCCCGGAGAGTCGAGGTGGTGAGCAAGCATACTAGTCCCTGACTCACCGGGGGGGGCTCTAAAATAAAACTATTAAAATGTAAATAAAACACTACGTTTTATCTCTAATGCGAGACATGTTCAGGTGCGCTACTTCATTGCTAACGAGCGACTAATTCAAATTGACTGATAGGAGTTTTTCTTAATTTTTATTCGAAATTGTATACGAAAATTCAATGTCTGGTGAAAATTCAGGTCGTTTTTTTTAAATATTAATCCCTAGTATGTTATGGTTAACACCTACAGCATTAGTCTAGTGGTAGCGTCTTCGCTTTTACAATCTCGTTGAGCGGTAGAGCGTAGGTTCAAACCCTGCTCGGTCGAACTAAGTGAGGTTTTCAGCTGGAGTTTCCCCTCACCTACTCCAGACAAATTTCGGTTCGGTACCATAAGTTCCCCGGCAACCCAACATTTCTCCTCCCCAATTCCCTCACTCAAGTCCAACGGTTGGGTGGACCTGTACCTCGCCGAAAGACATTAAATTATTATTAAATTATTAATAATAATTTGAATTTATTTCTTTTCAAAAATAATAAATAAATTAATTGTCAAAAAACAGTACAAACTGCGTATGACCACTTGGAGGACAATAAATTAATTTCTATCTGCTGCTTTTCAAAAATATGCGCAATAATCTTACAAAATACTGATTGGAATGTACGTTAGCCGCAATTGCCAGTATACGCGGCTAACTGAAGTTAAACAACATGTATTTTATCAATTGCCGAGCGCAACCCTTTCAAGGAAATGAAAGACAAACATTCGCTCCGTAACGTTAATAGTGAAATTAACTTGAATATAACCGTTTGTAACTAGAAATTGACAAATAGTTACTTAAAATTACAACTGAAGATTACACATACAAAGACTACTGGGCTTTTCTACCACCAGAAACCTGTAGTTCATGGTGACAAAAGAAAAATTAAATAAATTAAAAACTTGAAGATAAATCTCTAAATAACCACAAAGGAAAATGTGAAACTGAAATTGTTAAAGAGTAAGAAAATGAAAAGGTAGAGAATTATGTGTATTTTGTATGTTGTGGGAAGCATATGAGTCAAAAATAACGAGAGATAGAAATGAGAATGCTTAATACATGAGAAACGCGTGGGGTGGTAGATCCTAACGCATCGCGGGACTGGGCCATGTAATTTTCGCGGAACGAGTTCTCGCTAATTTGAACGAGTCAGACAAGTGCGGATGCGGGAATATCGGAATCACTTTCGTGGAAACCTTAATCCTCATTGCTCTCCAGCCAAAGGCAAGAGTACTTCCGGCGCCGTTTAATTCTCATTTCCGTTCATTCCGGTGTTATTACTTTTCCTCGATTCTCGTGCATTGGTATAGGGTTGGGCTGAGTCTAATTCCTGTGAGAGGAACGGATGTTTGTGCTATTTTTATCTCCATTCTTTCCTCTACCATCTTACATCATTCTGGTGTGTATTGAGTTTAGAGTTTGCTGAAGCATGTGATCGTATAACTGTTTTAAAATCTGAATCATTAAACATGTTTGGACACTTTTGATATTCGTCGACGATCATATAGAAAACACACACATCCCGTTAGGATGTAGTTGAAAATTTATTTGTACCAGTATTTTCATTGAGAATTAGAATATATGATGCAAAAAATGCGGGTGTTTTGTAGATTTATGTATATTGTCCACTTCTCCGTTTGTAGATTATGTATATTGTCCACTTATCCTAGACGTAGTACCTTGGTGATGTGTTTCTCATGGAGACAAAGAATGTCATTTAACTAGAGCTTTTATTGATTTCCCATACAATAATGTATGATGATTTTCATGCCCCAAAAGAGTTTGGGTTTCTTATCTATAGATATCTATCAGTTTTGCTCACATCAGATTTTTTTCTTTAATTTTCTATTGTCGTAGCAGTGATGTAATATGACCTCTTTAATCTTCGTTTTTTTTATTNCTTTTTTATTACTGTTCTTGGTTAGCCTTTATTCATAGCCCGTCTCCTCGCTTTGTTCTTACTAATCGTTGTGTTTTCATGCGCACCTGATTTCATATCGCGACAGCATCAGTTCTCAGAATTTTGAGCAATACAAGCACTGTTAATTGTTTCAAAACAGAACTTCATCTCTCGATCCGTTATGCTTCAATTAGTGGAGCTTGAAAGAAACAGCTTAGAAAGCAGATTTCGCTGAAAGAATTGGTAATGAATTAAATTTTCAGTGATTATATTTTCAAATTAATTGGGGATCTGTTCATTCTACGAACGCAGTGATATGCTCGAATGATTGATGACGTTGTGACTCCATTCATTATATTGATTTCGAATGCGAAGTTATTTCCTGAAAGGACGACGTTAATGATATGTTTTCATTAACGGAGAATAAATATGTTTTCATGATGCGTAAGCTCATCACATTTTTCGTCAAGATTTCATACGTTTCCATATTTATTTATTTATTTATTTCATTTTTCTCCGCGTATGCTTTCCATGGCATCATTCACAGTCTCTTTTTAATCGTGTTTCACATTTGCATTCATATATATGAAAGTTAAAATAAACATAACGCAATAAAACCATCAATAACTATGAATAAATCAATTATATTGTTGTTCTTCATTTCCATTCCTCATTTTTACCAATTTTGTTCTCATCGTTCTTTTTTCGACTGTAAATGGATAATACCACTTAACCACAACATGTTTCCATATAGGTACGAATTCATAGTAATTTTTTTGTAGAACTTTTCTCGGGTCAACCTCTTAGAGCTAGTAGAATTCCCTCTCTATAAAACTTTTTCTATTTTCATACCGATAAAATATCATAATTAAACGGGAAATGTACTAAAGGTTTGACTCCTATGTCAGAAATCTGATTCAAATGAATTTAGATGTGTTGATCTTTTCACGATCATCATAGTCATTTGACTGAAACAAGAATGTTGAATAATTGACTAATATTGACGAAACATTCTGTATGAATGTTGACAAACATTTTGTTGAAAAAATATGTCCAAACACTATTTCTCAATCTTGTTCAATGATGATGTAACATTTTGACTTGTACTTCTGCTGTATTTTATTTCTAAAGGATCATTGAGGTGTAACGCGAAACAAGGTTTCAGCCTTCATTCAACGAGACCATTGTCAATTCTAAGTTCACAACAGGACTGTTGCGCTTTTCGTGTTCTTTGTTTTGCCTCAGTAGTAGTATACGGGAAACTACGAGGATGTTGTCATACTACTATTTTGAATAGTTGATATGGCAACGCTATTGAAATCGATATGTCGTGTTTCTAAAGAGTAACTTCTTGTAATCATTTATCTCCCGCATTGCTGAATCAATTGCCAAAAATTAGGTATTGCCGTTAACCCATTTCCGAGTATACATTATGGGCTCTAATGACCTCGATGTTGACGAGCCCTAAAGCCCCCCACCCCCAAAAAAAGAGTATACATTAATTACACATCATTCATTACATTACATTATAAAAACACAATAAATTTCACTGTTCATAAATGTCTTTAAATTCATGTGTTTCTGTTTTATGTGCGCGTTTGTGGCTATAAAGTCCCATGCGGGAGGCAATTACTCGGTCACATTCAGGTCACAAAGCGGTCAAGTGGCGGACCACCCAATGTTCGCTTCCTCGGGCCGTTGTATTTGGTTACCACTTTCTTCCATCAAGGACGGTTCAATGCAGTATCCTCCCATACACTCACTGAGTTCATGCTTTTCAGGGCTTCGTGAGTCAGATCTTTATGTCTAAGGCGGGGGCGACCACGCTGTCTTGTTCCCTCTTCAATCTCCCCGTACGTAATGAATTTAGGGATGATGTTGTCACTCATTCTTATCATGTCCAGTCCATACAAAACTAAGGCATCGTTTTACGAACATGACTTCTGGGTTGGGGCCGAATCATGATGTTACGTTTTAATTAAGTACTATGAATTTTATATGTTTTATAACACAATTAATAATTCAAAATTAATTCAATTTTTTACAGTATAATTCAGTACATAAGTTCATGAACTGCCTCCCAGATGACTCTACTCATAGCCATGGTAATAAAAGTAATAATCAAATAAACCGTTTTTTACTTGAACTCTGTGTGCATGCTGCAGTTTGCAAATATATGCTATGTCTTATAGAACTTAAAAAGTTTCGAAAAATGGCAGTTGTGTAAATGAGACGTTAGAACAATCCATTGACAAAGGAACATTCTTTTACATTACTTTGTTTCCTGTCGTGGTCCCATCTCCATCGCTATTCCACTTCAACTTAATTTATTTTCTCGTCACTCGACTTGTTCTTTTTGTTCTTCTGTTTATCCGTTTTCCTTCCGTATCCTCTTCTTTCACTAGAGACTCACTTCTCTGCCATCCTCAGATGCCCGCCCTGACCATGAGGAGGCTTGCTTTGCTTCCACTCTCAAATTTTAAGTTGAGGTTGTTTTCCATTTGAAGAGGCGGGGTTTCTTCTCTTTCTTCAGTCTGAAACACCAGATCATATACTATAAACGCATAGGCTTGCGCGGCCGGAATCAGTATTAACTTGTTCGTCCGAGTCAAACCGCGTCTCAGTTGACAGAACTACCAACGTTTCGGTCATCTTCGCAGAGTACGACAGGGACTTAGGTTTGTACGACTCTTGAATTGCCCGGTAGAAGGCCACTGCAAGAAGACGTTTAAACAGGTCATATACTATTTGACTGCATTCTGTATGGTGAGGAACGAGGGAATCTCATGGATGACTCAAGACGTATAGGTTTAGTGAGTTCCCGCATGGATTGACACAGAAGGAATATTCGACATTCTCTCGAGATTTTTAACAGAAAATGGTTCGATACTTTTTTATAATGTACTGAAATAAGCTGGCAACAGATAGTAGAAGCGAGGAAAAGGATGAATTGGAAGAAGAATAGAAGAAAGAGAAGAAATTTTGGATAGAGGTATGTCGGAAATAAAACCTGTAAATCTCAATAAAACCCTGGTATAATAAATAAGGAACAAGGTTTGTGAAGAGAATTAATAGAATGAAAAAAAAGTATCTAGTTATTTAGTACATCTTTAAAAAATATCATTTCAAATTGCGGATAGGTGAAAAAGAGTGTGAGCGTTTGGTTTGAGAAATAACGTTTGATAATCACCATCGAAGCCGAGCTATAAATTTTCAACTCGTGTATTTTAAAATACACTTTTGTGGGTTTTCGACAAAACAAAGAGGCTCTTATCGATTAATTGAATTTCATTGTGTCAAATTCAGGCCCTCTGGGCTCTTACCTAGGGGAGGCGGTCTTTTATAATAATTAATTACGAATTTCAATTTATTTTAATATTTACGATTTATAAACTATAAATTCCGAATAATCTATAGTAATATAATATTACTTATGAACTATCTTTTTTGTTCTATAGTTGGTACTCTGTTGATATATTATAATACGTAGCTAACTTTGTATTCTTATCTTTTGAATCCACCTCTTACTTGGGGCCCTGGAACGGAATTGATGGGATGGTCCCTTGCTTACTTCCGGAGAGTAAATTAGTTTATTGTCCTCCTCGTGGTCATTCGCAGTTTGTAACTGCTTTTTGGCAATAAATGTATTTATTTATTTTTATTCAAAAGGTTTGCTAGCAATTGGATACACAAAAACTCTCATGATCTTTATCTAAAAGACTCGTCTAGTAGAAGCGTCTTCACTTTTATGGTTCCGCTGAGCGGTAGAACCCGGATTCGAACCCTGTTCGGCCGATGTAGGTGAGGTTTTCAGAGGGAGATTCCCTCGCCGACTCCAAATAAATGTGGGTTCGGTACCATAAATTCCCCGGCAACCCATCTCTCCTTCCCAATTCCCTCTTGTCACGGGGAGGTGGAAGATCTGGTCTCATGACAAGAACCTCGCTTTGAGACATATATAGAATATTTTTTATTCTTTGTGTTTGCGTATTCTTCGCTCTGATGCAACTGTGGGAAATAATTCCTAGTGTTGGCAGAAATTCGATTAAGGGAACAAAACTATTGATAGTAGAAAGTGACAAAGTGGAAGAGCAAGTAGTGTTCATAGACTAATTGTTTTGAAAACTGTACGCATTGCCACCGTCATCGTGTTTATGATCATGAGGAATATCTAGGGTTGCCATTAACAAAATCTCAAATCTAGGACCAGGAGATTGAAAACTCCCCATTTTGGAACTAAAACCCGAACATTATTATGTAAAATTGTTTCTATTGTCCACAACAACGTACTACGAATAATTTTAATGGACTATGGCATTAATTGAGTAATCAATAGCGAGGTGCTTTCATAAGAAGAAACGTTCGCTTTTAAACAAATAAATTTTGAACAAATTGATTCGTTAACTTTCTTCAGAATATACGATAAATTTAGTTACAAAAATAATCATCGTAAAATTAATGGAGTAATTTTAGCTTTAGTAAAAAAAAGCATCGCTTTTGCAATGTCGTCTGGAAATGTCAAAATATCGTGTGCAATCAGGATGAGTAGTCTTCGATGCTTACAAACACTTATTAGGAACAACCCGGACGGTGAAGAAAACCCCGCCCGGACGCCCACCGGTCTCCCTTCAAACTAAAACAAACCCGGAGAAACTCGGACGGATGGCAGCCCTAGGAATATCTACTGCGCTGTGTGTTCTACCTATGAACTACTAGCTGATTACCCGGCGTTGCCTGTATTTCTTTTGATTTTTCTAGGCCAAAGAACGCATTCACCAGGAGCCGCGCAGGAGGAGTTTTCGCTTCCGAGGCGACAGCCGCCTGCATTTTTAAAATCTAAACTTTTCGTCCAAATTTTACGATTTAAAGATGTCTTTGTTAAATGCACAAAACAAAAATCTATTAAATTTGAAAATGATCGATCGTTTCCTTCTAAAATTATTCTCTTAATTTGAAGTATTTTCACACTCCAATTTTTAATAACGTTTTTTTCGATAATGTAGGGAAACCTTCGTAGATAGACATATGCTGTCGCGGAATTTTTTTGTAAAACTCTTTGAAGTGAACAATATCGCCATTGATACTTGTCACCTATCTCTAACCGTTTAGGCAGCGTAAGCGAATATAACTCTTTTTTCCGCGATTTCATCGACATTTATGGTCAAAATCATTTTCTATCTTATTTTTTACGCATTTAAAAAATAAAAATTAGCTTATGTTCATCCTGAACATCTTAACTATATCCTGCCAAATTTCATCGGTTCAGTGGTTTAGTCGTGATTAAGTAGCAAACAGACACTCATCCGTTACGCATTAATATATACTATCTGAATTTTTTAAACTTTTATTTACGATTCATGATAAGAATTTGGTTATAATACTTATGTGAATGGAAACTAGAAAGGTAAATGGAGGATGTGCCAGTGCACGAGTGAGTTAGAAAGTTCTAAGGAAATGTTCGATGTTTCCGTCGGAAAGAATTGTGGATGAATGTAAGGGTTTTATTTGTGGAAGAATTAATTGAATAATATGTCTTTTTTAAATAACGTAAGTTTATGAGTAAATGTTTGTGCGAATCATCTCGCATCTAATGCCCGAACTCGTAAA
Source organism: Laupala kohalensis (assembly GCA_002313205.1). NCBI lineage: Eukaryota > Metazoa > Arthropoda > Insecta > Orthoptera > Trigonidiidae > Laupala > Laupala kohalensis. Next base: position 95,602 of record NNCF01127279.1, read on the forward strand.
ATCAATAATTTACCACTTATCATGAGTTGAAAAACTACATGAATTCTGGAATTAAAAAGAAAATTTTTAACTAAAATATATTTGGTTGAAATATCAGATGTATTATGAAACAAAAAGATGGGTAATATTTTTCGCTTCTCTCATTTTGTGCTTTTTATAGAATTATTTATGACGTTCCTCCAATTTTACATAATGTCGTTACCCTCCCAAAAATTTAAAGAAAATCATAAGTCTGCGTTTTGCGTGTGCGTTCGGTTCGCTTATAAACGTGGCGTAACGCAAAAAACACGTGTTATACAAAAATTTACTCAGCACTATTAGTCCTATTTTAAAGGTCAGGGTTGCCAATATTTCATGCAAGACGGAATGATCCGAAGTATGGGGCTGGAGATATCGGAGTACCATTAATGTATGAAATCATATACATTAATTTCTCCCCATTTCTTTTTTCTCTTTTTCGCCGTTTCTGGTAAGACGTCGGCGGAAGATGTACGAGTATTAAAATGAAAACTTAGTGTTGACGTATCGTCTCATTTTCTTTTCTTTAGAGTGAACTGAGCTCTTTGGGTAGAATATCCGTCATCCTAAGATCCTTTCTTTTTATATTGTCCTTGTTCAGTTACTGAAGAGTAGTGGTCTGTCCAACTTCTCTTAGCCCGAGTGCCATTTTTTATATACTTTCGATCAATCGGACAGGCACGGGATGGAGTTTGACAAAATGTTTCTCGGCGAATAAAATTAATGAGACTTATTTATTTGTAATGTCATACTATTTTTGTCATCATATAATTTGTGTTATTACTAACTTTGTGTTATACTATATTCCCTTAAATTAAATAGTATATTTCTTTATTTTTTAAACTATTTTTAAACTTTACTACTTTTAATATTTATTATTTCGGTATTTTTATATTATTTTCTCTCACTGGTCATGTCTCGTCAAATATTAATTCTGACAGAAAATATTTATAACAAAAAGTTGTGCCCCAATTGTTTGATGAAATCGTTTGTAAAATGTACTATGACTCGCGTGTGGCCAAAAAAGTTTCGCGATCCTCCAGTTGGACAGCGCTCGTCTACATGATTGATTATATCCAATAAACTTTTTGCCGTTTCAAAGACCCTTCAGTGGTTGAATATTTTTCTCGCGTCTAGTGCAGGTGTAACCGTTTAATTAAATTAATTGGAGGGTTCTCATCGCTTCTTGAATTTTGGAAATGTTACAGCAGCAGTCGAGTCTCTCCCAGTATCCTTCATATCGTCTAAAATTCGCCGAAATTCTTATCCCCCATACGGCACGTCATATGTCGCTGTTCTGTTTGGAGAGACGTGCGAATAGGAACTACTCCAGATGGTCATTTATTGTTCACATTGTCGTATCTCTATTGGGTTTTGGGCTCTGATGACCTAGCTGTTGACGAGCCCTTAAAGCCCCACAAAAAAAAATCGATTGGGTTTAATTGCCTCATTTGTATCAATACGCAAATGAGTTAATCACACTTAAGAGCATTAAGATGTAAGTCGGTGATTTTCTATTTCACGTTTTACCATTTCTTTCCGAGATAACAGCATTTAGAAATTACATCAAGAAAAGAAGCTTCTAGACTTATTTCTTTGAGAAGGATGTAACTTGAGTTCTTGAATCCTGACAAATGACAGCACTGACGCTTCTGACAATTCTGGTATAATTATTTTTCGGGAATTCGTGAGTTACGTTATGCTCCAATGCATAATATCATGTACTATTCATAACAATTGAGATGTCCTTTTTACATTGTTTAATGCTAAATATGGAACTGAGTGAAACTTGTCTAATACTATGCGGGAAAGTAGTTTCTACAAAATTATTCCAGGTAAATAAAATAGTCGTGATAAAAAAAGTACACGTTCATATTGTCAAACAGAATGTAAGTTTAAATCTTACTAGCTAAACTAATGAATTGATTGAATTTTTCTTAGAAGAGTCAAAACTCGTCGTGGTACGTGAACTCGGTTTTAGGATTCAATTCTCCCTGGCCTACAAATAAACTTCAATGAAGGAACAGAGGAGAAAACTCGAAACGAGCGGATGTATCGAGAATCTGATTCCTCCAGAACATGTTATGAAAATGTTCTTTCCTCTGGCACCGGACGTGATTCGCCGATACTTGAACGTAAACATACATAGAAGGTTTCACGTTTTCTCCTTTATGGTAGTACTAGTGTAGATAGAATTAAATCACTAAACTATCTAAAATTGGTGTAAATAAATAGAGAAACATGTCTTCTTCAATCCTTTCGCTCCTATACAGGGCTTCAGTAAATTTCTTCCATCTGACACGATTTGAGAGAAACATTTACTTATTGTGATATCAAATCTTGAAAAAACATACCTCACTGGCCATTTAAATGAAATAATTCCAATTATAATTGATTGTGAAATGCATTGCGTCTTATAAAAAAACACTTATTTTCAAAAACAGACCCACTTTTAAATTTACTTTGGTTGGTAATAAATTTTCTATAGTATTTTTTTCATCACTTTCATCTATATGTCACCGGAGAAGACCAAAAGATGTCTTTTACTTTTTCCCAGGTGTGATGCATATATCGTGCTTTCTCATCATTATGTTGTGTTATAAAACAATTACAATAAAAATAAGGAAAATAATTATACTTCTCAGTGATTTGACGAACTTGGAGCGTTAGTCTCACCTTAACAGAATAAAATCCTTGGTTCTCCAGATATAATGTACCTATACATTTTGCACGCTCTAATATATGCCAGCAAATCAAAAGCTCTTCTTGATCTGTTGTTAATAAAATCATTCGTTCCATGCGAAACTCAACCTCTGTGTTCATTTATTTTCAAATATAATAATCATAATAATTTATATGTTTGTTCCGTCAGATGACTGTTGGCATGATACGTCTATGCACTTATAGACTGTATATAGACGCTTTTGCACTATTTTAAATAAACCATTCTGTTATGAATAATATTATAACTTCTTAAAGATTTGTCATAAAGTGAGTATTGACTAGTTTTTTGTCACTATGTTATTGATTTCTGAGGTTCAGTCCTGATGTCCCGTCCATATAATACGACTTGTTTAATAAAATATCTTTTTTTTTAAATAATGCTTTTACGTAAACGAAATACAATACTAGTGAATCAAGGATGCGTTATACAGTATACGATGATATTGAACTTTGTACTTTCCAAATTTTTTCTATGCATTTTTGTCAATTACTAGCGGGTTGGTTTTTTGTCCCGTCCGTAAAACCAAAGTACATTTATAGCCGAAACTACAAAGAATTTTTCTCCAATTATGAGACTAAAAGATACTTTCATAATCTCTATATAACTATAAGACAATTTTCATAAGCATGTTTCATTTCAATATGAGGTATTTGTCTTGTTGAATGATTTCTTTTGAATTGACCTGTATTGTTTTGTATTTCTTGATCAATTAACTTTCTATTTGGTTCTAAAAGTAAGTTAGTGACATTAAATTTGATGAAACTTTTCGTCTTAGTTCGTATCAGTCACAAACAACGGGGAGCTGTTCTTCGAAGTTGAAGTTCGCTGTTTGAACGATTTGTTTTTGATGCATCTGTTGCATCGAACAAGCACTTGATTTGGTCTCTTTTTTAAATTTATTTTCCGTTTTAAACCTTGCTCCGTTTTAAACAGTGTCAATTTGACATTTTCTGCCTTCTACTCTGTTTACATCTCTCATTTACAATAAATTAATTGAAGGGGAGGTATGAAAGAAAGAAAGAAAATCCAAGTACGTAAGCTCCAGTGTGCAATAAAGTCAAAGTCGAACTATCCCTGAACAGGCCCCGAAGGTGCCCAAGGGATTCGCGGAGAGTAGAGCTCCGCAATTACTTAACCTCAGCACTAGAAGGAGGAGATGTGGTCAGCATCTCGCTCCGACCAGTTTGACTCCACGACTCATTTTACTGCAAGCTGAGTAGGCCTGGGAGTCAGTCTGGGTGCTGAGGTGTGATAAAAAATCCCCACCCCACCGGGCATCGAATTTATATGAAATATATAAATATTGGTGCACTTTAACGAAAGAATCCATTTCACAAAAATTTCGGTCACTTACAATTTTGACATTCCTTTACAACAACAAAAGCCCTTAATACCCGTTTGATCACCTTTCGTATAGTTCTTTTTGAGTATTTTTTTGTGGGGCTTTACGGCTCATGACGACATCAAAGGTCATTGGAGCCCGAAAAACTTGTACAGGTAGGGAAAATGCAGTTACGCACTAGGGAGAGCCAACATGACTCTCCCCGCATGTGGGACTCGTCGAATGATTCAACCAAACCCTCCTGATCTACAACACACCAAAACATATCTCACAACATAAATCAAAACATCAAATGGGATGGGGGGCAAAAAATGAGGGGGGACAAAGAATAAAGGGGGACAAAAAATGAGGGGTAGGACAAAAAATGAAAGGGATGAGGAAAATGAAAGATACCCTAGCCTTAATAGCGTCGAGATCGAAAAGAACAAGAGGTGACGAAGGGAGGTCAGAAAAGAGAAAGGAAGGAGCCTTGCACAAGTAAGTGGAAGTGATGCCAGACTCAGCTCGGGGCCCCGTGTTCGCCAAACACGTACTTACTAGATGTAAGTCCCCTGGGGGATCATTCATAGACAAATTGAATCAGAAGAGAGGGGAGAATCACAATGGGGAACTATCTCCCCTTCCCCCGTTATATCCACACATTGCACAACTGACTTTGCGTCACCTCATTTTACGTTCCAGGAAATGCCTGTCAAACAATCTGTTTGATAATGCAATTATGTCTGTGGAACTTACATCAAGTTATTAAATTATAAAATATTATTTGCACAGATTCGAATTATTTTCAATTAGACATTCTTAACAACGTATCAGCCCCCACTATGGGCCATCATCAGGCAACAACTGATTTGAAACTAAAATAAATCTAATCTGTGAAAATAAGGTCGAGTAATTTAATCAATCCCTACCCATCAGCTATTAAACGCTAAAAGAGAGAGAAAAAACTATTCCACGGGATGGCGTGGTTAATCCGAGGACGGTTAAAAAGTGTTTCTGTATAAAAGTTTCAATCTGTAGTATACTAACTCAAAACAAATGGTAAGATGAAATAATTCCTCAAGAAAATATGTAATTTTTCCTCTGAGAATGACTTTCAGTTTGTACTTAATTAAGTACTTCACAAATTAACGCCTTCGGATGTCGAAGATTTTTTTGAAACCTTTCGCCTGGGAACAATGAAAGAATGTTTACTTCGCTCGAATCCCATTGAATTCGATTTTACCGAATGTATTTGATCCAGAATCCCCTCAGAATTGTTGAGTTAATATGTATGTATGATTTTGCAGAAGAACATATAGATTTTATTGAAGGGACGATTAAATTGCTAAAAATGAGAAGCAATTAGAGTATTTGCAATATTGAATTTAAACTGTAGAAAGCTTTCTCCTGATTAAATTCGTGTTTCTGTTGAATCTCCTGTATAAGGATATTAGGTAAGTTAATTTTTATTCTGAAGTTTGTTTAATATTGAAGTTAATTGGAAGAAGTACTAGATTTGTATTGACTTTGGCCAGCTATTTTATCTCGTCTTTTATCTCTTACCAATTTCGTTACAGCGGAGGTTAGTAAAATGTAATCTTCACAGAATGTGAAAAGCGGTATACGCTGTCTTGACTTTAAAAGAACTATGGTCACTAAAATTCACCTGTTATAGAATGGTATGCGTTATACAGAGATAATAGAATTCCAATATTCTCATCCGAAGAAAAATCAGGTTTATCAAAGTTGGAACTAGAATTGCTTTGTTGTTCTTTGTTCATCATTGAAATGGAGAAATAGAAACAATTTATTGAATGAGATAAGAGTGCATTTGTCCTTTATAGTGCGAAAGTATTGATATGTTAATGAATCCTTTAATTCATGGACTTTGTTTTGTCACTAATTCATATTTTATAAGATATTTAAAAAAATATATTTCATCGCATATTATTATATATTTATAATAATACGTTCTTCTGAAATACCTTTTTTGTGTGTTAATAAATACATATTTGTTGGTATTCTGTTAATATTATAACACGTACCGAACTATTTTTATGCTGAAGTGTCTTGGAACCCTTGATCGGAATTGATGCGATGGTCCCTTGCTTGCTTCCGGAGTGTAAATTAGTTTATTGTCCTCCACGTGGTCATACGCAGTTTGTAACAGCTGTTTTGACAAAACATTTATTTATTTATCTATCGCATGGAGGAGAGTAGCGTGAGCTATCACACTGTAAATAACGATACAGAAATAAAAATAAAAGCGTTCTTTTTTTTCTGAAGAAAACACTCGAGAATATAATTCAATGAATAAACACGTGAATTGAACTTTCTCTCATTATGAACTAAACAGAAATGGGACATTTAATTTAAAGATTACTGATGTAGAAATTTGATCGTGTTATTTTGATTTCGTCTTGTCTCAAATATATCATTTAAAGAAGGCTACATTGTTATTTTTCAATGTGGGATGACGTCCCATTTTAATTGCTTGTTAAAAAAAATTATTGAGGCGAGGTGATCCCTGATAAAGCTCACGATGTATCAGAAATTCAGCTTCGTACCTTGGGTCTACAGCGGGATGAAATAATGTGGATTTTTGCTGCAACAAGGACAAAACATATTTTATTACCATTCTATTGCTATACAACACAAATCGCATTTCATTTGGTGAATAATTTTATAGATTTTTTTCCCCAAAGTACTTAATTAAAAGTCAAGATTTGTTGAGATGTTCTTGAGATAAGTACGCGATATCCTTCGTCTAGCTTTGTAGATTCGAATGGCACGAGGCGTATTTGAGAGAGAGCAGTCAATACTTCATTCGCATTTCAAATCGACCATTTTTACTCGTCGTGTGTATCTTGAGGAAGATGTTAACAACAGCGCGTGTCTGTTACGCATTTGTCTAAACCAACCGTCTTTTTAAACATATACAATATATATTCTTCAGCTAATTTTTTCAGCTTAAAATATTCTTTTACGAAAAAATTCTCACAAATCGGCTGTAAATATGTTTAAGTTAATTTGATTCGTCGATTGAATAATTTTTGTGCTTCTATGTAGGTTTAGTTTATTTATTATAATTCTCAGTAAAGCCGAGAGAGCGTACTCGGTTACTGATCTGTGCATATTTAGAAGAAGACCTTCTATTCTAACTGATAATATAATTCTGTTTGAAAATCTTTTCAGTGATTTGCTATGAAGCACGAAGAAATTGAATCTACATATACACTATGCGCACGTGATGATATAATTAGTATCATTCGTGCAGTATGATTATGCTCTTTCCTTTTTCCTTTTTCTGGGAAATGAATGAAATAGCACTGGAACAAATATAAATGATAGAATAAATGATAAAAATAGTATATTGTTTACTCGTGACATTTTTTTATCATTCGATGCGATCCCTTCCCAAAAACTTGTCATATGCGTGAATCAACTAAAAATAACAGGTCAAAATTATTGGTATCGAAAGAATTGTACTTAACACTCGATTTATATTCTAGTTCGAGAATTCAACTTGTTGTTAAAGGGCGATGTTTTTCGGGCTTGCGCGGAAGTAGCTACATTCTTTTTTAAAGCTCTTTTCATCTGGTGAAACTGAGACCAGGATATCTATAAGATTATACCTTTCCTGTATGCTACGAGTATTAAATTCTCTTGGTGTATGATGATCTTTCTCATCGTTAAGGATCATTAGATGTCACGAAGAGTTGGTAAAAAGAAACAGAAAGGATGAAAAATTAACTGACGTAGCATTTCTTTACATCCAAAGCAACATCAATCTGTAATATAACAAATGATAGGATGATTTTGAACCCTAAAAATAATATATCTTTCTTTGTAAATTGAGTTTTACGAAAATAAAACTTCAAGTTAATAATAATAATATAATAATAATGACTTTATTACGTGCGAGGCTCGGGCCATCTGGCCCACTCTTCCGTCTAACTACTTTTAAGCATACATACATACATACTTACAGACATACATACGTACTTACAGACATACATACGTACTTACAGACATACATACGTACTTACAGACATACATACGTACTTACAGACACACATACATACTTACAGACATACATACTTACAGACATACTTACAGACATACTTACAGACATACTTACAGACATACTTACAGACATACTTACAGACATACTTACAGACATACTTACAGACATACTTACAGACATACTTACAGACATACNCTTACTTACTTACTTACTTACTTACTTACTTACTTACTTACTTACTTACTTACTTACTTACTTACTTACTTACTTACTTACTTACTTACTTACTTACTTACTTACTTACTTACTTACTTACTTACTTACTTACTTACTTACTTACTTACTTACTTACTTACTTACTTACTTACTTACTTACTTACTTACTTACTTACTTACTTACTTACTTACTTACTTACTTACTTACTTACTTACTTACTTACTTACTTACTTACTTACTTACTTACTTACTTACTTACTTACTTACTTACTTACTTACTTACTTACTTACTTACTTACTTACTTACTTACTTACTTACTTACTTACTTACTTACTTACTTACTTACTTACTTACTTACTTACTTACTTACTTACTTACTTACTTACTTACTTACTTACTTACTTACAGACATACAGACATACTTACAGACATACTTACAGACATACTTACATACATACATACATACTTACTTACTTACTTACTTACTTACTTACTTACTTACTTACTTACTTACTTACTTACTTACTTACTTACTTACTTACTTACTTACTTACTTACTTACTTACTTACTTACTTACTTACTTACTTACTTACTTACTTACTTACTTACTTACTTACTTACTTACTTACTTACTTACTTACTTACTTACTTACTTACTTACTTACTTACTTACTTACTTACTTACTTACTTACTTACTTACTTACTTACTTACTTACTTACTTACTNATGATAGTTAGAATAATAAACAAGAAACAATACTCTAATTTTTACATTAAAAGTTGCATAAAGAAAAAAATTGAAAATTACAAATACTAAAAACATTTTATACTATGACAAACAGAACATTGTTAATATTACCACCGACTATCAAAAGCTATGTGTATTCTTAAATATTATGATCCACATTTGTACAAAAGATCTTTCATAAAAAAAAACTTTTAACTATAGGAAGAACAAGATTACATATAATAAAAATACCAACTAACATTATACATTTTAAAGTAATTTTAAAAGAATTGATATTAAAAGAATAATGTAATTTACTCAATATAAATCATCAATGATTTCATTTAATTGATTCCTAAATTGACTTAACCTTAATTTATATTTAATTTAATTTTATTTTAGAGCACACCTATTCCTTCGTACTACTATTGAAGAAAATTCCTCAGTTGCTTATTGAAATTTTTAAATGAATTACTAGTTCTAAGATGTGGAGGAAGATTATTCCACGATCTTGCAGTGGCTACATTGAACGATCTATTTAGGAAATTTGTACGACTTTTTTCGGGATGCTGCATAATTTTTGTTGTTGAAGTCTAGAAGAATTTAGTATCGTAACATTATCTGTTAAGTATGAAGGGGAACCGAAATTAATAATTTTATAGAAAAGACGAAGAGAATGAAGCATGCGTCTTTGCTCTAATCTAAGAATCTTGTTAGATTCATAATATGCAGAAATATAATCATACTTTTTTACATCATATACGAAACGAATACAGGCATTTTGGACTCTTTGAAATGTTTCAGGTAATGATTTATTTAAGTTATTGTGGATCATATCACCATAATCCAGATGGGGAAATAGCATACTTTTCATTATTGTTTCTTTAGTTTTTACTGGTAGACATTTTCCCACACATTTTAGTGAATGCATAATGGCATAAACTTTCTGACATACTTTACGAACATGAGGTTCCCAGTTTAATAGATAGTGCATAATTACTCCGAGAATTTTGACTTGCGATGATTTTGGTAATATATTGTTATCAATTACAACATTTGATAAAGTCATATTCTTCACAACTTTGTGATCTCTTGAAGAACCAATTATAATCATTTGCGATTTTGAATGATTTAAAAGAAGACCATTTTGCACTGACCAACTGTGCAGAGATGCCAAATTACAATTTGTTTGGTAAATTAAAGAAGAAATCTCACTTAATTTTCCGCTCACATAAATCTGTAAATCATCTTCATACTAGTGATATCTACAATTTGATCATACTTGAGGGAGGTCATTTATATAGATTAAGAAGAAAAGAGGACCCAATACCGATCCCTGAGGGACGCCTCTTGCAATAGGACATATTGAAGATTTTTTATCATCTACTACTACAATTTGATGTCTATTTTCAAAATTTTTCGTTATCCAGGAAAGGGTGGATTCGGACAAGCCCAGCTATTCAAAGGGTTAAAATTTAATGTATTAAATATAGTAATGATAGAATCTTACTCTGTTTAATATAAAATTACTACATTGTTTTTAATATTAAATTAAAAAATAAAATGTTTGTCATAGTTTAGAATTTGTTCCGTGTTCAGAGTTAAAATAATTAACTCTATTTTGATGTTCACGCGTATTATTGAAAAAGAAAATTACGTTGCTAAATCCAAAATAGCAACTAGGTACTATGAACTAATAAAAGATAAATATGCATCTCTGTCATTAGGACTGCATTTAACCCATGAGAGTTTTCAATTAACGAGATCGATTTTTTAAAAGGAAGTATGTATATCATAAATTATTAAAATTTATTAGGAAATTATTAAGATATTACTGTATTCTTCAATCAGAGACACTTCCGAAAATGATTTATACGAGGTGTGGCAATTAAACAACGCATCTCCTATCGCGCAGCCGCATGTTGGAAGGTTGGTATTGGGATGCAGTTAACCTTGAACCTTCAAGAGCAGTCACCGTTCGTTTCGTTGCTCTATCGGCAATAGTTTGGTTATGAGCGTGGCTTGTAATGGACGTTGTTTTGTAGAAGTGCCGCGACCATGGTGAACTTAAATATCGAGCAGCGCATTAACCTCAAATTCCTTGTGAAATTAAAGAAGTCGCCAACGGAATGTTTTCATATGTTAACGGAGGTGTTTGGAGATAGTGCTATGTGACGTGCGCGATTGTTTGAATGGCACAAACTGTTTTCAGAAGGTCGGGAAGAGGTTGAAGATAATGAACGTCCCGGTTGCAACATGGATCTTTCAGTTCGACCCAGAAACGAAGCGTCAATAGATGCACTGGAAAGACTCCCACATCGCCAAGAATGAAAAAAGTGTGAATGAGCAAGTCAAATCTGAAGGCAATGCTGATCGTTTTATTTTTTCGATATCAGGGGTGTTATCATGACCGAATGCGTGCCTGAGGGTCAAACCGTTAATCAGAAATGCTATAAAGAAGTCCTAATCAAGCTGAGGGAAAGAGTAAGGAAGAAAAGACCGGATTTGTGGAAGAACGACGCTTGGATTCTCCATCAGGACAACGCGCCAACCCACAAAACCCTATCTGTGAAACAGTTTCTAGCGGACAAGCGCATTACTGTGCGCGAACATCCTCCGTATTCACCAGATCTGGCTACCTGTGACTTTTACATATTTACAAAAATTAAAAGTGCATTGAAGGGAACACATTTTCAGTCTGTTGAAGAGGTAAAAACAAAAACGTCGGAATTGTTGAAGAAAGTGACAATGGACCTATAGCATTGCTTTGAACAATGGAAGACACAAATGCAGTGGTGTATAGATACGGGAGGGGAGTATATTGAAGGGGATAAAAGTTAGTCGTAACTTTGTTTGCAATAAATCCCATTTCTGCCACCAGTCTCGTTACTTAATTGCCACACATCATAGATCGAGGAAGCAGTGGGTTTAAAAAGATACGAAGGCAGAAAACAATGCCACCCTTCATGAAAGGGGTTACGTGTTGACAGTTTTACTTTTTAACGTATTGATCCATTCTCCTGATGTAAATGACATAATACTGTTTTTCGTTCGTAATCAGTGAAGAAGTGGCTGCTTTTAGTGGCCGTCGATCCCTTCAAATAAGCATCTTTGCACTTTTCGAGGAATAGGAACAAATTTCCCTTCCCGGTATCCCCTGCTGTCCGCCGTGAGTTTGCGACTGGCATAATGGAAGCATTGACTGACACGTTTCTTTAGAACCCTTAATCGAGAGAGAACCGTCAGAGGAGAAAATATAATGCGGAATTTATCATATTTCCGGAAAATACTACGCGCATTTTCTCATAGTGTCATCAATCGCTGTAGTTGATCACGTGATTGGGTCGTGTCTCCTTCCTTTCTTCCCTTCTCCACCAATAAGAGGCAAGCCTCGATGAAAGCTGGCGCCAAAGGGACTATGAGAATTTGTGCGTAGTGAATACAGCGGTTATGAGAAATTGCGTGCTGTAAAGTAGTGTGACGGTTCTCTCTTGAATTGAGAACTCTAGCTGCTTAAGCGAAAAATGTGAGAAAGGAACAATGCCGATGACGCGGTACCGCTAGTCACGTCACTCTGCACAGAGTGCTGACAAGCGCACACTAATCGCGCGCCGAAGTGCCGTGAGGCGGGAACATTTTTTTCAGTGGGCGACTTCGCATTTAGCGGTTACGTGAAATAAAGGAACAGCTACTGGTTTCATCCTGTTTATCCATTGAATTTTGGAGGTATCGGATTTTATATGGATATTAGTGAAACACTTTTTCCCTCTAAAATTGTGATGTAACACATGGATGATATTCATTCTATGGATATGAACGCTGTTGATGGAGACGTATTCGAGGATGCTTATTTTATGATGTGTAGAAGTGATAACGTTCTAAATCTGTAACTATTAGCGCTTGTCTATGAGAAAAATGTAATTGAAGTTCTATACTTTTACATACTGCGGTTCCTCTACATAAAATGTTATTGTATAAAGAAGATACAATCTTACTATAAATTTTTTTATCGTTTTTATACACTACTACACTACATCTTCTTGATACGATAATGTGTATATCCTATAACACCAAACTTCGATGTACAGTGGAACAAAATGTTATTTGGTTACTTTTAATCGGGTATTTTACTCGCCAAACTCACAACATAAATAATGACAAACCTCAAAATAAAGAAAGTCGTTTTAAAGAGTAAAATCGGACATAAACGTAACATTTCACGATCAAACTTGAAACAGATGAAAACCAATAAGGTAATTTACAAATTAAAAAAAAACTTAACCGATAAATTTTTTATCTTGTTTTAAGGATTCATTAGTTCTATTGTAAGTTGTAAGAGGAAAATATTATTGACATTGGTCGGTCAATAAATTAATCTCATATTATCAATTTGAGATAAACAAGATGAAACCAGTAGCTGTTTCTTTATTTCGCGTACACGCAAAGCAATTTTAATTTAATTTTATTGAATATGGAAAGGGTGTTGGAATCTTTCATCAGAGATGAAAGGATGCCCTTGGTTCTCACAAAAGGTAGGAGCTTCGCCTCGGGAGAATGTGTGGGATGACGTGGACAGCGATCTCTTGTCCTCTCTGATACGAGTCTGACCCTGAGAGAGGCTGTTTTCACGAAGAAGCGAGCGTACTGGACCCAACCATCGACGAAGCCTCTTTGCGTCACAGTCATCAACACGCTACTTAATTCTGGTGATAGCGTTCTCGCTCATCACCTAGTCATCCCGGGTTCAATTCCCGGTGGGGTCTGAAAAAATTTGTAGCTTTTCACATTATTGTCCCGGTTTATATAGGTGTGACTACTGAAATGCGTACCCTCCTTCCTCTATCCACCTCCTGCTAACTTCTACTAACCCCTCCACGTGGGCCAAGTTGTTGATAAAAACCCATCTAACCTGCCCACTTATACTAATACCATTCTACCCTCCTACCTCCTATCGCTCCATGTAGATAAGCTACAATAGCACGCTACATTTCCCGTTTACAAATACTACATAGAATTTAATTCTTCCTTTAATTTAAAAGTACTAGTTTTATGGACAAAAAATACTGTCTGGGAGAGAGTGAGTAGGTACATTTCTGTCCCACTATGTTCCGTCTTCCTCTATATAATGACCATTTCACGTTTCCCTCCTGCTGACCACGTCTCTCTCACTACGCATCATGAGGGTTGAATGTCCTCCCAAACATGGGCATGAAAGATTTCTTTCGTAGGACATTTATCTTGCATGAAAGAAAAAAATCAATGAATGAATTTCTTTTTATTGTCATTTATAACTAAAAAAGTTATTTTTCCTCTGGTCATTGAAGATGAAACCGCTGTATAATGGAAAATTCGATATATCATAAAGAACAGCCAACTGAATTCCGCTACGTATAATAATAATAATAATAATATTAATATTATAATAATGATATGTAGGGGTCTATATTTTGGCAAGACTCCGACTATGAGTTCCGTCTAACCATTTAAATTATTTACATTTTAGAATACAAGATGGAAAAGAAATGGATTTTATTGGATTAATTAATAATAATGTTGTTCAATGTTGATTTTTAAAACTAGTTGTTAAAGTGTCATGTTACTCTGTTGTGTAAACTTGTTCAATTTAATCCGGAGTTGAAACGTTGTGAGACGTTAAATTAAATACAAAATACGTCTATGAATAGTGTTTAATAATAATAATAATAATAATAATAATAATAATAATAATAATAATAATCGCCGATGTAACCAAACCAAAGAAATTCTCGAGCATATCATTGGAGGTTGCACACAGTTGGCCCAAAATGATTTCAAAACTAGACACGACAACATGGGAAATATAGTTCATCTAGTAATTGCAAGAACACTGAACTGCATTAAGAACCCCATACCTCCAGACCATCAGTATAAACTTCAACCAGTCCTGTAAGATGACTTGAAGTCAATTTATACTGAGACAGAAGCCTTCTCAATGACCTAACAACAATCCACAACAGACCTGATGTCATCCTTTGAAAAAGAGAAGAATCAAAATTGTATCTCATCGATTTTGCTGTCGTAAATTATAACAATCTAGAAAAACCAAAGAACAACAAAATATCAAAATACCAAAAACTAGCCTTTGAAGTAAAAAAACTCTGGAATGCTCAAGAAGTGATCATAGTGCCTATCATTTTATCTACCCTAGGACAAGTACCCCAATCCCTGGTCGACTCCATTAAAAAATACTCAAAATCAACACCAATATAATAAGTAGATTGCAACACAGCGTCCTCCGGTCTTCAGCCCACATTACCAGACAGTTCTTGGACCTGAAATAGATTCTTCTCAGCAGAACTTGATTTAATAATCCACTGCTGAGAGAAAAACCAACACAAGTTGAGATAATTATGGTGATGATAATTATAATTAAATAATAAAATAGAAATAAATAGTAATAATAAAAGACTACGAAATTTAATTTTCGATTCTGTTTCTTGTTTCGAAGGACGCTGCCTTCAATATCTTCTCTCCGAAGAGAAATTTTTTTTGTAAAGAGAGTAGTGTTATGAAGTACGTATCCTATTCCTTCGTCTTTCATTTCTACACGCGAACACGCACTGTCCATATTTGCTCATGAAGAGTAGATGAGCAAACGCGACTTTTCCGTGACGATGCATCCTCCCTCGGACACTCTCTCCCTTTTTCTTTCTCCTTTGCGCTCAGGGTCCTCTCGGCACTCGAGACGAAGGAAGAGGCTTTCTTGACACACTTTGCCTTAAATCATTCACGATGCAGCGCTTCACGTTCTTCGGTCAAGTGACTTACCATGTTTATGTCGTCTACTTTGCAATCTGCATCAAGGTCTTCGTCTGTGTTCGAATTAATGAATGTGAAGGATGGAGGGGGGAACTCTTGAAGTTTGTCTCTTCATACTAAAGGACAGTCTTTCATGAAATTATCAAGAAAGCGTAATTATATTCAGGGGAAGAAGGCATTTAAAACTTCATAGTTTTCGTGATTTTGTATTTATTTCCGATATACTATGTATAGTATATATTTTGACCTAATGTATGTTTGTATGTATGCATCTCTTTTCGGCCAGCTAAGGACCACGAATGACGAGTGCCAATAAGGCTCAGTTTTTGTGTGAGTTTACTCACTAAACACATCGTGAATTTTACCGAGATCGGAAGAACAGCGTCTAGATAGAATCCAGATTGATTTATCCGAATATTACAAATGCGGTTGTTAGCGGCAGAGGGTGACCTTTTCATACGCCACAGTTATTTAAACTGGGACATGGAAATGAAAAGCTACAGATTTTATCTTCCCCCACCTGTGAATCGAACCCGGGATGACTTGGTGACGAGCGATCACGCTGACACCGTAGCCACGGAGGGGACTTTTGACCTACTATTATAAACTTGTCTGATATATTTTTCTTTAAGTATTTCTAGTGTCTTGTTATATTAATGTACATACATTTCATAAACAGTTTGCACATTAGTTGAAATCTATGCTCATTTGAAAATTGCTATACTTAAGAAAATAATTATTGACAATTTCGAAAGAAATGGAATGATATTTGCCTGGTTGGAAAGAAACTGGTGGTGGGGGGAAAAAAACCGAAGCAGTGGAGGAGGGATCTGGCTTCCCCCCCCCCCCGCCCTTTAGTTCGAATCCTGGTCTTCATGTTTCTCATGTTATGTCGAGTTTCCGAAATTTTACATGCACTATACACTATTAGCTCATTGGCATAACAATTCCTGAATTTCGTTTTCGTATTTTCTTAATTTTTGTGCATTTTTTTTCTTTCGTAAAGTGCATATTTCTTGTGTATGTGTTGCTTAACAAATATTTTAGCCGTTATACTTACTTCGTTAAGGTACGAAGTGGGAGTGGATACTCGGGGAGCTCGATCCCACCACACTCCGAAATATTTTAAGACTTATACTACAAGAATATGTTGCTATTCGTGAAAAACATTTTACGTGTTAGAATTATTTTTTTCCCTTTAATTAATAAAGTTTAATTGACTATTGAAAATTTTTATATATCCGGACAAATGAATTAAAAATCAACATCAATTAAGTTTTGGTGAGGTGTCTGCACTTTTCTATCGAAAAATAATTTTCTGGTTGTATGGTTATATGTTGAGATGCACTCAATCATACAGAACTTGAAATAACCTTAAAACTTCGTAGTATTGTTTATATTTATAGCAGTTAATTGTTGCTAAATTTATCAATTACATAAACTTTCGTATATCACCCCTTTTCCTAAGACAAGCTTTTTGAACGTTTGTAAATTTAGAAGAAACAAATGTTAATATTTATGCAAAGTATTTTTCCAAAAGTAAGTAATTTGCGTTTGGTTTTATTTTCCATCTATGATTTATCTGTCTAAACAGTATATTCGAAAGGATCCTGTCAATTGGGGAGATTAAGTATTGAAATACATGAAACAGAGATTGTTGTCCTACATATTTAATTTTTCTTTTTGTATAGGACACATACTACTAAATAAATTTTTCCATAAATTGGCTGGTTTATTTTTGTTCTTAATTCTCATCGCAGCAAGATATTCCACGGTATTTTGCTGGATTAACGTGGAGTCCATTAACTTATTTTTCTTCCATTTAACACATATTTACGTGTTAGTGGTGTAAGATGTTTCGAAATGTTAGTCGGTTCTAGCTCATTTTCCCTAGTTCTTCGTGTTATGAAAATAGAAAGCGATCAGTTTTGATGAATTAGAAACGAGGAAGCTCAGCTTAAGTGACCTTTCGAACACATCGATAAAATTTTCTTAACTCCTATTATGTTAAATGACTATGATGTATTCTGGTCGCGAGCAGCGACGGACCGTACTCAAGGGGAGGGCTAACCGGGGAGCATTTTTCTTTCAAAATTATGGTTTCACAACACAAATTTTATAAATGTTATCTTTAAATAAAATGCATAAATATTTAACAATTATCAATCTGTTATTGTTAATGACTGTAACAGTTATTCATAAAAGTTATTAATATGGAATTATTAATTTATTTAATAAGGTATTTTTAATTCAATTAATATGGTATTATTAATTGAATTAATATGGTATTATTAATTCAATTAATATGGTATTATTAATTTAATTAATCTGGTATTATTAATTGAATTAATCTGGTATTATTAATAACACTAACAAATATAACTAATAATTAATCTGGTAACACTTTTACAAAGTATGCCAACTATCAACTTCTATTTTATCTGTTAAGAGTTCTTGCCCCCTGAGCCCACCCCCCTCCACCGCCATTAGATACGCCTCTGGTCGCGAGGAGTCTGAATTGTTTTGTTTGTCTTAATGCGTCCACCTACGGGAAGGTCTAAAGGGGCTAGAGCAGGGGTCGGCAAACTTTTTTTGACCGCGGGTCAAAATCAACCAAAATGTGAGTATTAAAGAGACGTTTGGGTAAGAGATATTTTCGACATGGATTTTATATACATAAACACTTATGTGTATAAGACCCGTGGTAATCGAACTAAAATGATCTTAGTAACTATTTTCAATTTTTTTAATTCTCAAAATGTTTGTTTCATGTTTATATTTTATAATATATTTTTACATATTATATTTTATTTTCGGAACTAAAGTGGGTCACTTGAAACTATCAAATGGGTCACTCGGTGAGCCTCGGGTCATAAGTTGCCGACCCCTGGGCTAGAGCCCCTCCCACTAAACCTCAGATTAAAAAATTATTCTACAAGACGAAAATTTGATTTTTTATTGTTTATTTTAAATAAATGTAACTAATAGTTTAGAAGGGAAATGAATAAATCGATAGTTTTTTTTTGGTCTGCGGAGGTGTGAAGTACAACTTTATGAGTAAGTTACAATTACGTCGGTAATATATTATTATTATTATTATTATTATTAATTGTCCAACGGGAAAAATTAACAAAAACTAATTTCATATTATTTCTTATAAAATGGGACATTTAAAAGCGTTTTTGAGGTAAAAAAGAAACAAAAACTTTCCCAGGGAAGTCCACTCATTCTCCTGTAATCATCTTCTGGAAAAGGTCTTTTCCTCTTTCTTGAAACTTCCGCCAGAAACACAATAAATCCCCTCCAAAAATAAATCCTGACCGCGCCCCTGTTTGTCTTTAACATTTTCTATTGTAATTCATTTCATCTCTGCGTTTCTATTTTTCTCTCCTGATCATTTGCACCATGACTCTCACATTTTTGCTTATTCACACCAAGCGAAAAACAAATCTTGTCATCAACGCTCATTGTAGTTGGTTTCTGAATTACGAAACTCATTATAGGATCTGTTATGGTTGAGACACCCTCACAATTCAATTTGTCGGACAGGCAGGTGTTTATTGCGCACAGTGCGTTACCTGATTCGTTCTAATTCGAACCCGTGGGTTGAACAGTTAACCGCAGTGGTGACGTCACGGATTAAAATGAATGATTGATGAAAGTAGAGGCTGATTATCCTGACGACTGTTCTGAAGTGTCACAAGATTTGTAGTCGTAAACAGTAAATATTGAATTATATCATTGTAGATTCTCGAAACGTGTTCATGTAGATGAGTTTGATTCACCCTCATATGAAAAATTAAAGTTTCAATGCTGAATTCCGTATGGAATAAGTTTGTGTTTACCAGTACACTTTGTTACGATGATTAGCGTAATAAAATACAAAAAGTCGGGAACCTTATTTTTAGTATGTTCTTTTTCCTAGCGTTTCGTGAATTTCATGATTATTTTGTGTGTGACATACAATCAGGGTTCCAATTTTTCCCCCAACTTGTAAATCTTATGTATATTCCCTACCTGAGAAAAATAATTGTACCTCTCGTGATAGTCAGTAATGATGGTCAAAATTAAGCATTAATTTCAACTAATATGCAAACCAATGTTTGATGGAATATTTGTACATCTTTATAATAAGACTCTCAGAAATATTTATTACAAGGAAACTAAATTAGAGAAGTGAATAATATATCACTATGTATAGTGTTCGTTGTATGTCAGAATTAAGTAGAAAATTACAAAAAACTATGCAGTCCATTCAAATTCCCCCCCCCCCCCGAAAATAACGACAATTTTACAAATTTGATAAAATGCTGTATTTATTTTGTTTCTTGTCTTATGGCGAGGTTCGGGCCATTTGGCCCGTTCTTCCACCTAACCGTGACTGGGGTAACGGGAATTGGGAAGGAGAGACATTGGGTTGCCAGGGAACTTATGGTACCGAACCAACATTTGTCTGGAGTAGGAGACGAAGACCTCACCTAGCTCGACCGAGCAGGGTTTGAACCCACGCTCTCCCGCTCAGCCAATGGGATCGAGGTAGTGCAGACGCTACCACTACACCACCACTGTATTGAAATATTGAAATACACCCTTCAAAAGTTTTCCTCTCCCTCTACAATTTATTTAATTTACTTTAATGTATAATTGTAAAATAACTGTAAATATTTGTAAATTATTTGATTCATGTCCATGTACATAATCAATACGAACTGTTGATAAACTGTTGATGTTGTTCATGGTTATCATTGACGGAAACTGTCATATTGATGACGTAGTATTACTGCTCAATAGAGATTTCTCGTTAATCACATCGTTTCAGAAACTCAGTATCGCGTGCTTCCATAATCGAATGAATTCAGAGCACTGTGATTCAAACGTTTAAGAGATAGCGACGGTCTATTCATCTAAATACCATTGATCCCTTCCCCTATACACCCACACACACACAAATTCGGAGTGAACAACAAGGAATTCGTACATTATTCAGTTTTCACGGAAACGGAAAAGTGATTCGATTTTCTTTTCCCACCTTGTCGAATATAAGGAATTTATTATTAAAAATGTACACAAGTCTGTGCTGGTTTTTGATCTAATGCGTTTTGCTGTATAGTGATTGTTTCAAATAGAATGTTTCAAATATATGTAAGATTCAAAGTTAATGAGAAATAGAAAATAAAACACTTAAAAATCACTCACATATTTGACGAAACAGTTTCGCCGTCCAGCCTTCCTCAGTCACGTACAAAATGATCCGAGTCTTCTCTCTTCGGATAACTTTGACCGACCGTTAGATGAAAAGTAGGAGGGAAACTTGAAATTTGAATTTAGATGAATTTACTGTTGTCTATTTAAACAGGGATGGGTAGAGGCTCATAGGGACCAGATAAAACCTAAATGGATACAAAAGAATTTTTTCCCTTCCCAATGATCTTCGTCAATTTTCGCTTTAATGAGCGGGTATTAATTATTCTTACACTTCAATTACTCTTTTGAACGTTTATATTTTCAACGTGAATAAATTTATCGGCAAAAGAGCAGTGACAAACTGCGTATGACCACGTGGAGGATAATAAACTAATTTACTTTCCGGAAACAAGCAAGAGACCATGCCATCGATTCCGATCAAGGGCCCCCAGGCAGAGGCGGATTTAACACATCAGCACACTCCTAAGATACTAATAAAAATAGTTCACTACGTGTTATAATATTAATAGAATACTAATAAATGTGTATTTAATAAAAAAACATTAAATTAACTCTAAATTCGAGATTAATTATTACAATACTCCACTGCCTCTATGAGCTAATTTTGGGTTTTGCAAAATCGCGTCTTTTTTATATCAATCTGCATCGAAGTCTCTTCTACACAGCTTTCCATTCTTCCTCGCTCACATTCAATCGCCCTTTTCATTTAATTCCCTCTCCAGCTGTTCCGTTCCGGTGCGTCGACGCTATTTCCCTTTGAGAGCACTGCGTCATCGTGTCCGATATCCCCGGCGCGAGATGAAGCGTATGGTCATGTGGCCCCCGGCGGCGCGTGGCGGGCATCCGTCCCCGTTCGCTTTTCTATCCTCTCAGCAGGGGCGGTGGGAGGAGGATGTCTGTCCTGAATGGCAGTGTCCCTCCCGGTTGGCGTCGCGCCCACGCGCATGCGCGTGCCCTTCGTCCACGTCTTGGACGTCCGTGCCCATGCTTTGCATGGATGAAGCGTCATAAATGTCGGTGACTGCACATCCTTTCAGAAAGCTATTCGGTTGCCGAGACGACTGCTGTCGCTTTCGAGTTTCGTCTCTCCATTCCAACTGCGACGCTCGGGAGTAATCGTTTGGAATATTTTAGGAAATTTTCGATTTAAGAATACGGGTATGACTTACATGCTTTAACACACCCACACATGTGAGGTTACTTATACACAAGCAAGTTCCACTAGAGGTTACTTTTA
>NNCF01127279.1:124798-146378 GCA_002313205.1 Laupala kohalensis
GTATTTTTCTGCGATTTTTGTTGTACTCTCCAGAGCTATTAGAAGTCAGGGGTCTATAATAAAAAATTTGATTCTGCCGCCGAATTTTTTAGTTACAAGTTTCCAGTTACCATCCAGATTCTTTTTATCCTTAGCGCGCTTGTCCAAACCGTTGGTTTCCGTGGTTTTCAACGGTGCTCAATGAACGAAACAGTCACTTAAGTAATATACCAATAGCTGAGATTAAAAATTAAAATTAAATTTAAAAAAAGGACATGACAGTAAAAAAAATTCTTATTATAACTTATTAACACTTATTAATTTATTTTTCCGCTACTGATAACATTTACCTTCCAAATAATCGAAATATTTTAATACCTCTAATTTTAGTTACTGTTTCAGTTCATTGAGAGTGAATACTAGTGTATAGTATGCACAGCCCGCGCTACATTTTAGGGTCTCTGTAAGGAACACGGGTATTAAACCCCGCCATATATATTGTATATTTTGTTGTTGTTAAAATACAGCCCTTTTGAATTGAATTGAATAATAAAAAATCCGATAGTAGATGCTGGATGATCTGTTTCCGCTTTCTGAGATTTGACATTGATTTTGTGAGAGATGCCAGCATACTCTACATCGTTCAAGAGGCGAGTTTTCTCTTTCATCGTGAACATATTGTCCATACTCAATGGGAGAATTAATTTGTTTGCCTTTCAAGTAATTCTTCACCCCTGGGCTTGTTGCTCTGAATTGCTGCCTCACATTTTATCTGTTTCTTGCATTCCCTACCTCGAGCCTAACAGCTTCTTAAACTTAATAATATAGTTCGTGGTGGAATTTTCATGTTCATGAATTTAAATGATTTTTACAAAACTTATACTTTAAAAAATATTTGTTGCGCGTGTTTTATTTATATTTGTTTTAAAAGTCTTGTAAATGATAATAAAATATTACATAAACATCTTCATATCCCAAGTATTTTGTTAAATTTTGTAATGAAGATAAATAGGTTTTATAATGCAGTCATTAATGAAAGAAATTTTTGAAAATGCGATGGAATTGTGTTTTCGACTTCTGATTGAATTTAATATCTTCCGTGTGAGCGATAGCCCTAGAACTAATTCTTGACATAGTAGGTCTATTTATAAAACGAGTAAATATGAGAGAAAAACACTGGTGTTTTCCTTTCCTGATATGTTGTAAGGAAGATTAATATTGAAGTAGTATTCTGGGAAGGCCATTTTTTTGCTCATACCTGTTTTGTCTCTTTTTGCTTTGTTCCATTTTGACGTGAAGTAGCTTGTAAATATGAAATGAAAAATGAGCTGTTATTGCTTGGCTCATGTGACATGCTGCTTGCACGTGTTACGACTCGATTGAACAGTGTCATGGAAATTTCTTTTCCGGGCCCAGTTTACTGCGTTCCATGATTTACGCTTGTAATGGTGCTAGAAGAACCTTGATTATTTTTACGTGCAGCACTCAAGTATTTACACAAGAAACCTTGATTTACTCCTCTAGAATTTTTATTCTTCAGATATGAAAGTTAACGACTAAATTAGTTACAATTAAGTTTATCTACTTACTTTCAGGTCCAGATAATAATAAAAAAACCAATTTAAGAGTTAGTTTGATTGTACCGTATTCGATTTTCATGTCAGTTTTCTGAAACAACATTTTACCAGGCTATTAGTTATAAGCAAAAACCAGTATAAATTTTTATATTCGTTCAAATTTTGTTATGATGGTTTAGTCATGTGTTTTCAATGTGTAACGTCTTTCAGTTTTCTATAAAATGAAATTTCTCTGAAAATGGGATGAATGATTTTGTATATCTGCAGAACTTTCTGTTATACTTGAATTGTGTCTTCTAACATTGGTATCGAACGATTTCAACCGTAACGACTCTGTAATTATTTCGAATACGTTTTTTAAGGGCTCTTAAGAGTTCTTCATACTTCGAGAACAAATTATTTGAGTACTAAAACTTTAGACAATGAAAAATTGTCAGTTTTCAAGCGGATAAACTGGCCGCACGAGGAGTGAAATTAGTGTCGTTTCTTATGCGTATCGACATTGTACGCTGGAAACGATGATAATTACGAGCAATTATCTACTGCTTCTATAAAAACTCTTGCTGAAGATTATGAATGATACTTAGGCCTTAGGCTTTGTGAAGATTGATTGTAACTAATTATTGTTAAGAACATTAAATATTTGATATGTAAGTGTTAAGAAATCAATAGAATCCATGTCACGAGTTGAACTCATTATTGGTTCTGTAGCATTAAGAGCTGTATTTTTTCTTCGTGAGGATGCTTGCCATCTGCCGGATTTTAAATTGTTGTAAATTTGATGAATGAGTAAATTGTGTAAAGTGACTAAATGGAATTGAGGGCATTAAAAAAACGTGTAAGTCATGTCATGTAATTAAATATTCCCTTACAGCTTCTAATATGTTACCTGCCTATTTCAACTATGTTTAAAGATAAAGCAAAAATTAAAATAAAATTTTGAGATTTAAAATTCGAGTTTAATACAGTAGGAACCAACAAACGACACTCGCGTACTTTGAGTACACAATTTTATTTCCAATTATGAAACATTGTCTTTAAAGTACATGGGTGTCAGTGATAAATTAGGAACCGCTAACGAAGACCATGATTATTATTTTTGTGCGATAAAACTTTGTCTTTATCTCAAATGTATTTTTGTAAGTATTTTATCTTAACCACAGAATAAAAAGATGCAAGTTTCTCTGTAAATTTTATGAATATTTAAATCTTCACGTACCTGTTCCATTTGAATTTATGACATTTTAATTGGTACTTCGTTTCTATTAAATATTTTAAGTACATTTTAAGCAGACAGTTTGTCACTTTAATCTCTTAGTGGAAATACATCAAAGGATCCACTAATCACAATATAAAATACTTAAGAGCTCTTAGAACACTTTAAAACTTATTAAAGTCACAACGTTCACATTGGTACTATTATGCAGTGAATGAAAACCTCACGAGCGGAATCTCAAGTCGAACAATGTTTTCTTAAGGTAGTACTAGCGTAGATAGGATGATATTGAATGTAGAATGACTAAAATATTGAAATCGGCATAAATGAACTGAGTGATATGTATGTATTGTAATTTGGACTTGAAAAACATACCTCACAAGCCATTTAAATGAGATAATTTCTATTATAATAGACGGTGTAATACATTGCAGAGAAAACACATATTTTCAAAAAAGACCAACCTTAAATACTCGAAAGTGATGGACGATTATTTTGATTTGTAGTAAATTTTCCGTAGACTTTTTTTACATCTTTTATCAATAGGTCACCGGACATTTGAGAGAGCTCTTTAACGTTTTCTGAGGTGAAATGCATTAATAACGAAACCATTGTGCTCGGCAGCCATGTTTGTACATGTTCTTAAGTTTCAAACGAGTCAAGAGAGTTCCTGAATATTGTTTGCACTGTATGGTTGACTGACAGATCAAATTAAATCATATTTTTTCTTCGTTATTATTCGTATTGTTTATTTTAAAACAATTAAAAGAATAATCAAGAAATCAATTATGCTTCTCCGTGATTCGTGTAACTCGGATTAAGTGCTTCTCCCATCTTAATAGGTCGGTATTTATTATATTCATTATATTACTATACAGACGAAGATGCATGATTCGCATTGACAGAAGTCAAGTTCCCAACTATTTACGAATCTTGGAAATATTCACATGTCGTTTGTATTAATTAATAATTCACTCTTCTGATTTTTGTTTTATATTGGATGAGGAAAATTGTTTTGTGATTTTAAAACCTTATATTTAATTTAGACTGACATTTGACTCGCTTCTCTGACAAGAGTCGCATTGTCTTCAGTCACGTGATGCGGTTGCTATTTCCGTTAGAACAGTATTTTCCACAGTTTTTAGTGAACTATTCCTATATATGCCCCGTAAGGTATGAGAATCTTAACATCATTACATTCCTATTTTCATTTTCTATGTTTTAGTAGTATTTTGAATGTTAAACCGGTACTTTTGCCGGAATATATAAAATTTAAAAAAACATGGGCCCGCGAAAGTTTCTTCATATAAGCCAATAGTAATTTAAAGCCAAATAATTCAAAATTTTGCGCCGTAAGGCCACTAGATAGAGAATGGTTCAAACTATCATTTACAACATTTTTAGGGGACTTAAGCGTAGCCCATCTCTCGCACATAATACCTTCAAGGAGTACACTGTGTTATTATTGAGAAATAGTTGGTTATTGTGCCAACATTGATGTCCTGAACTATATAATTGTCATATTCGAAAACAAATTTTGTGTTAATTTAACCTTGAAATTGTTGTTTTGAGTTGAGAATCTAGCGTGAGGTATGAATGTTCAGAAAAGATGTAGACACTGCCAAAACCTTGGCACGAATTATTAAATTTGAGATATGCAATTTACTGTTGCTAGGTTTGTAGTAAATCAATTTGATGAACTGAGTTGAATAAAATGGTTTATTACTGGAGTGATAAAACCAAGTACTTTCCGAATATTCCTCGAAATAATATGTTTCTATTTCCGACAAAAGCATCATGGAGATACCTCCTTTAGAAATTGCGAAAAGACTAATCTGTTTACATTTAATTTTCTTTTCTTTGTACTTGACGCAGAGCGTTGCTTTGATTGATATTACGTTTAGAAGCCATAAATCTTTCCAGTTTCAAAGCGTGTTCTTGTCATGAAAGAAGCAATTCTTGTCGCTTTCGAAAGGGAGTACGTTTACCGTTATAATCATAACCTCTGTGTTTCTTGACATTAATTGTCTTGGTAAAAATCGTTTTGTCTTGAAGCACAAATTACGGGGCGTTTGGAAGCGTTAATCAATGTCTGATTTCCCTGTGTCACTCTAATGCTGGCGTTCTCAACCTGGTGTTAGTGAGCTCCATGCTGCTCTTTAAAAATTATCAAGTTCTCTTAAGCGAGCGAAAAGTGCTCGCGAGTATTTTCGAGCTGTTTTCTAAAATTCACGGTTCGGGATAAATGTAAACATATCACAGTGAGTATCTCATGCAACAGTTTCTCAAGTAGACGATTTGGAATCGCAGATCAAGTACCAACAAAAATGTTTCTTGCTGAACAATAATATAAGTTTTAAATGAAGTTTCTGTATGTCTCAAAAACATTCTTAGGCCCAGTTTCGCCAAATCTAGAATAATCCCGATTTTCTTAATCGCGATGAAGGAAATTTAATTCTCTTTGTTGGTAGTAAATTTGCTGTGCATTGTGGATAACTTGAAGACAAATGACGGATGAAAAGCTTATCTCCTGGCCATGGAGATATTGGAAGGCATTTTGACTCGTAAACTTATATTAAAACATACAAATGAGTAAAAATTGCCTTCCTACACTTAATGCCACACACACACTAATCCTCAGACAAATAGAACATCAGTGCTATGTGGTGGTAGTGACGATTTTGGGTCCACCTTTTGCCGGGAAAGTACATGACCGATTACTCCTCTTCCTATTCCTCCATGCTTCTGGCTCACTAGCGAGACCAACGGCCATCAGAGGCAGGAACAGACCACCCTTGTTCCACAGAACATAACCTATAAATCGAGCCACGAGCAAACAAGACTCCGTATTGCTTGTAGTACAGAAGAAAATCGCCATTAGTGCTGGTAATCGGAGGGACCATGAGCGTTTAAGCGTAAATTGCTATTTCTCGTAAAACGTCATTTAAGTACTTGGTGAAACGCACATCATGATGAGAACTGAACAGAAAATCTCGTTTAAAGTATTAAAAGAACGTGGTGAAACCAGGTCTAAGCAACGGAAGCCATATTCTAGTTCGGAGGTAGTGAAGGAATGTACAGTTCCGTCAGTGACTACTCTGGCGGAGAGTATATCAAAAGAATAAAGAAATGTTCTGATTAATACTGCAAAACATTTGTCCCTTAGTAATGACACAGTTGCTAGACGCGTTGATCTCAATGCAGCTCATATTAAGGAAAACCTTTACTGAATTTTTTTTTTGCTATTGACAAATCGGTAGATATTGCGTTTGTCACTCAATTGATGAGTAGTACGATCGAGGAACTAGTTAATTTAGTTCTTGCAGGGAAAATTGAAAACATGTGTTTATTTTTCCTGTTCCTTGCGTATTTGCTAATATATGAAGTTTGTGCACGCAGACTTAAGAAGATTCAGAACGCATGCTCTAATGAATGCATTTTACTTTTTTTTTGTGGAAAGGCATTAAGTTGTGATCGATTCCCGTTTTGGTCTCGTCAACTTGGCTGAAGTGAAAGCGAGGAAAAGTAGAGCTACTATACTTAGTAGTGCTTAGGAAAATGTTGTTTCACTAAAACCAAATTTGGCGATCAGTTTAGTGAAATCTCATTTGGTTCCCAATTCGATTTAAGCACGTCATTTTCCATATGTTCAATGTAATTTATCGTACGAAAGGTTTCTTCTTAACCTGAAATACACATTCTCTGATTAATAATAGTATATCATGTCTAAAAATAACTTTTTCTTAATATTCTCTTACTTAACCAATTCGCGAAGATGTAGTTCTATGAAGATAATTTCAGGTCTTTGGAAGGACTCTACTTACGGTACTCGGAGCAGAAGGGAAAAAATGAGAGAGGAGTCTAAAGACCACGTGAAATTCGATGAGCCAATGCCATAACGAGATTGCCAACTCTTCCTCTGGCTGTAGACACGTGGGCGTTTTACTCGTGTCAGCAGAATCTTAGTGAGTTCACGTTCAGATGCTGACATCTATTTCAGCCAATCTGTTGAACCGGCAGTAATTGATATGCCAACTGTGACAGACGTGGGGCTTGATATTTAACCTTTGTCTGAAAGAAAAAATAGCTTTTCAATGGTTTAGAGCTGCCTTTGTGTGGGTGCCGTAGCATGCCGTCTAAAACGTGTGGAGGTACGGTAGACCTCGCCCTGCAGCAGACATGTGACAACACCGCGCTTCTGCTCAATTTGTTACACCTGGTTACTTTTCTTTCGCTGCGTGGAATATACGTTTTAACTATGTACTATTTCTGTTATTTGTTTTAAAATACAATTGAAATAGAAACTACTAGATTTCTGTATGATTTTATGCGGAATGTAATAAGTTCATAACTTCTGAACGGATGGCAATCCTAGGAGAGATTTTCCCGGATTTCTCCTATTTTGAAGGGCGTCCGGGTAGGATTATCTAAGTTGACCGGGATTTTCAGATACTAACCTCCGTATCCGTTCATTTACCAACTATCCCAGTAATTTGTGTGTGACGCTTCAAGGATACAAACGAAACATAGGAGGCAAATGATGCCGTTAAGACAAAGATTCTTGTAGGAGATTTACGTGAGATTCTCACATTGAATGTCGCGAATATTTCAAGGACTGTCCGAAAGTCTCGAGAATGCGATTAAAGTATAAATTCAAAGATTATAACTGTTTGACAATTTTCCGTCAAAAACGGATTGTATTCTATAGACTATTAGAAACTCCGGAAAATATCCAAAGGTTGATGCTGAATTTTCCTCAAGAATTGTTCCATAGTTATAGCAAAAATTAATCCATTAATTTAGAGATAATATTTTTTAAATAGAGTGGTCTTATGTTCTTCTACGTTTAAACATTTTAGCACCTTTTTCCGCGAAAAATAATACAACTTATGTTGTTCTTGAATTGTATTATGTTCCTCTTTTAACGCTTAAGCACTTTTTTTTCTTCTGCGAAAAATAAAATTAGAATTTTTGTTCTAGAATTTTTTCAGTGTAATTTATTTTTCTTTCAAACACAGAGAGGTATTTATTCGGTGTTTAAAAAGATAATGCATCTTACTGTACAAACATCTCTTTTTTGCTATTGACTTAATGTTAAGTAAAACTTATTTTATTACAATCATGGGTTGTAATAATTTTACGTAGTAATATCCGGGTTTTAGCTCCGAAAGCCGGTAATTTTCGTTTCCTTGTCCTAGATTTCTGATTTTTTTTATGGCAACCCTCCTTCTATGTAATGCTACTCACGGCTTGGGATGCTTCTATTAAGTCAACGGAATTAAAATTATATTATTGTGTGTTACGACAAAGGAAGTGTATTACCTGAAGTATTAATACTGAATGTCCCTTGTATGGACTATTGACTGTTTTCTTGTTTGTAGACCCTCTGAATGACACGATGACTTCAAAATATTTTCATCGACCATAATAATTAAACAAATAAATCGAAAGAGAGCAGATATAACTTCAAAATCTTTGAAATAAGTGTGTCTTTATCTCAACGAGAAAAACAAATTTTATTTCACAACTAGATAAACCAGAGTCAATCATAAGTTTTAATTAATTAAATATCTACTCAGTCGTTACGTGCAGTTTGATAAATAGAATATCTTTAATTGGTATATTTTCCAACCAAAACTCGAATAGAATTATTTTTTGATATCTCCGCAGAAGCTGCTCATCCTACCAGTCTCCGATGGTAACGCGCGATGGCAAATCCTCAAGATTGTAAATTGTCTCTGAGCTAGGTTTCTTTAGGGTGAATATGAGTTTGAAGTAACAATACCAGATAGGGCAGTAACTATTTTATTTTTTGTATAGATTGAGAAAGGAATGGTTTATTGTGGGTTGAACTTGAAATTCGACCCATATTGTTTCGTATGAAACGCTCCAATGAACAGAGGGTTAAACAGTACGTTTAAGTCTTCATGAATTTTGTATGAATTGGGGCGTCATCATGACTACGAGCATGGGAGAAAAGTTTTTTTTCTTAGAATAAAAGGTTGAAAGGTGATGATTGCGATGGATTTGTCTGACTAATTTTCCTTGGCGGAGAACTTTTATATTTTCATCATATTATATTATAGACTGTGAAACACGTTCATAAATTCTTGATATTTATGCGTTATATACAAATGGTCGAATTATTTTTCTTCGATTAGTGTAACGAGAGCATTTCTCAAACTGTGATTTGGAATGGGGTTCTTGCAATAATTGATCTCAACCTGACACATAAATAACGATATCCTTTTATGCGAAAATAATTGCTTTTGCACATTTTACTCATGTATTTGAACTCTTGCGAACTGAATTAATTAATGTGATGTTTGCTTTTGCTTATCAATTATACTTTTTTCACGTGTTTTCAGAATAAATTTCGAACGCAAATTGCTTGTAAGAGATAGATTATTCCTATATTTAGTTCAGCAAATAGTTTCTTTAAACTAGTCGCTCGTTTAGTTATGACATTGTACTTTACGTTTCATTGGATTGCCAAGAGGGGGAGAATGGGCGCGAAGTATTCTTTCATATTTTGTATTACAATTTTTGGATCGTGGGGCAAAACCTTTGAGGCGTGTGTAAAGTGACGGTGCGTAGTATGTCCATTTTCATAAGGTCGAGAAGGTGGTTGGATTAATTTTGTCTCTAAATTTCGCAATAAATTAATTTATTGTAAAAAACAGCAGTTACAAACTGCGCATTTTGAGGATAATAATTTACTCTCCATACCAGTAAAAATTTCTAGTTCATATAGTTTTGAAATATGTTTGCTTTCTTGTTGAGATAAGACACACAATTATTTTAAATATATTATGACCGCATATTTCATGGTAACTCGTGTGGCTGGGGAATCACAAGAATACCAGATGTCCTTCCATGCTCCTTCCTGAGGCGAGTGATGTTCGAATAATGTGAGAGACGAATGATGGTGAGTAAATATTATAGTTGTTTTAATGTATCAACAGTTTGTAATAAGAGATTTGTTGCATAACGTACACACCTCCTAACGTGTACGTTCGGTTGATGACGCTAACCGCGTAACGTACACGATACAATCGACGCATTTTGCGTAGCGAACCTTCGAATCAACTCATAATAAAAATTGTAAACTCAAATAAATCGCTTCTATGCAAGCGTAGCATACGCAGAAGTAACTTGGATGTGTATAGCGTATACGATAACTCGCAGGTATGCTATGCAAAAACTCCCTATTATCCGAGGAAAGACGGGTAGGACTTGTTATTGTTTTTCATTTACATTGTGTATTTAACCGCAATTGACCTTCTCTTTTTTTCCTCTTCTTCACTGAAAAAATACCTGAGCTGGGGTAGCTGATGTCTTGGCTGCCAGCCGGACAGACAATACATGAGCTCGCACACCTAACATCTGTCTGCAATGACGTGAATTTTCGACCTTCTGTATCACAGCGTACAGCATTAGCTCTCACGAGTAGCTAATCTGCAAGATAAGAAAAGGGAACCTGTAGTAGATAATGTTGCTAACCAGTAAGCATGTAATATTGATTCGAAGTAAGCCGATATCGACTATCTGCATGCTTTCTTCTCGACTTTCTTGACGATATTCATTTTTATTACAACTCCATGGTCTTACCTTGTTTCGTCACAGGCGTACAGCAAACGTTCTCTTTTTTTCGACGTCCGCTTTCAGGCACACGACAGCGCCAGTATTCGATCCAGGGTCCTTTCCCTCTGAAGGCGCGAACTCTAGCATTGAGCTATTGCAGTATCATGTTTGATTATCTTGTGTCTAAGAGTTGACACCATAGTATTAGTACCACGAATAGTAAATACGTAAAATAGTAATCATCTCTAAAATCTTGAAAAATATATCTTTAAATACCAAGAAGATAATTTTTATGTATCCAAACGTTTCTGTATTTTTAATATACTTGAAATTTACTCTTATTGGATTAATACATTTGAAAATATCATTATTTAAAATAATAATTAGGTATTCGCCAACATTAACCTTCAGAAATTCAAAATATTATCAGCTCGACGTCAAGAAAACACTGTAAATATTCGTCTAGGCTTCAAATTTCGGGCTACGCAACTTCGGGATGGCGTCGTTTAGTCGTTGTAATGAATCATTTTGTTCAAATAAACAATTATTCATAGTTGCGAAAGCCATGGTCGATTTGACTTTGTACTGACTGTCCGATAGATAGCCGACGCGTGAGCTACCACAGCTAACTTTAGACTGAGCTATCTGACTTATTTTTTTCTGTGTATTCTCTCTTTTGCGCTTTTGTCTTTTCTTCTTACTTTTATCACTAACTTTTTATAGTGTCATCTCCTTCTGTTGTCGCCTTTGTGAGGCTGTTCCAATTTAGGGCTTAGTTCGATACATCGATACCTCGATTTAGCCGACCAGGGCTTCGCATCTTGCTCTCGTGCGCTGCCAGCACGTTGCTCTGTATCCGCCGCGCCTTCGGCATTTTCTCACCTCATCCTTCCGTTCACACTCTTTGTAAAAGAAGGAAACAATAGCGACTGCCACCTCGTAGTGGGAAGCTGTCGTGTCGTTCCGAGGAACTCGTTTTTTTAACTCTTTTGTCCTGGAGCAGAAGGGCATTGGAGGAGTGGTCGGATGAAAGTAATTGGCGAGCATTGCCATCATTCCCAACCCGTCTACTCAACAAGAGTGAGAAAAGAGATTTAGTGATTGCGATCGAAACGATGCTCTGTAGTAGTACAGCCTCTGATTAAGTTCAGTTCTAACCATGAGTGTACGTTTCTCGTCGTGCCCATTGTGTCTGCTTGAGTAGGGTGAGTTCGGATTTTGATTTTTTTTTAAACTTAAAGGAGTTTTTTTTCTCTTTTATAAATATTTCACAAATTAATATAATCTGGAGTCAGGGGGTAGAGCACTGAGTGTTTAGCATGATGGTCACGGTTCGATTCCCGATGGGTATTTTTTATCAAACCTCAACATCCAGACTCGCGTCCTTTAAAATTAGTACCAGATCTGTTCTGGGGTCACACCGGCCGGAGCTAGATGCTGGTCACATCTTCTCCTCCTAGCGTCGAGGCTAAGTAATTGTGGAGCTCCCTTCCGTAAACCCCTTGGGCATCTTCTGGGTCTGTTGTGGGACAGTTTGACTTTGGCTTTTGGCTAATATAAGATCCTAAGCAAATTGAATTATCTTTCTCTCACGATGTAGGGAGTTATTTTATAACACACAGAGGAAATTGTGGGCTTGCTGTATTTTATTCGAATTTGCTCAGGTAAATATAATTCGGGTAAACATTTTAGGACAAAATATCGTTCTGTAGATTTGTACCCCGAGTGGAAACATTAGTATATATTTGTTCTCAAGGACTTGTTTTTACAATTCAAGTTAAATGAAATATTTCTTGCTATCCCGAGATTATTAATTGAAGCTTTTTACATGCTGATTAACAGATTATAAGAATTCAGTTATTCTGTATATCTTCAACGTTTTTTTTCTCGTTATTCTATTAATTTACTCGTTATTCTATTAATGCTGTCAACGTAAACCTTAACCTAAAGAGCAATTTTTTCATTTCAATTATAAACATTAAATGCCATTTGTTATCATGTTTTTTTGTTAAGCGATTAATTAGTAACGTAAAATTCTATTTTTTCAGTGTATGTTTTCTTTAGAAAGGCTAGAATAAACTAATTATTTAGTCCTATGAGAGCCACGGAGACGGCGCGTGTTGCAATGATCCCTCTAGTTTGTCTGTTAAGAATAGACTGTTTTAGATGTAAATGTAAATTTAATTTTAATTTTCTACTTGTGCTAACCATTACATACTGGGGAAAACTGCAAGAATTTGTAAGTTTTGTTCAAACTTTGTATTTGTTACTTTACGATTGAATAAATAATTTCTTATTCTTGTATTCAACCTGATACCATCACAATACGAAGTTCACAATGTAATGTTTCGACTGTATGTTGAAGTCGTCGTCAGGAGGTACTTGTATCACACAATATATAGTATTCATCCGTCATAAGATCGTAAGTCTTTAATTATTTATTTAATTTGATTGGACGTTAATTCTACTAGAGATATTACTTAGTGAGTTATGAGGATACCGCTACCTCAATCAATGCTACCCATGGAAACATATGTAAATGTTGAGCGTTAATTTACGCGTTGAACACTTGTAACGATGAGATAGAATTGTTGAACAAAAGGGGAGAATTTTAAATACTCCTCCACGAGTAGGTACTCGGACGTTGTGAGTTAATATTAAGACTAATTTTTCCCTTTAATCCGGTTTCCGTTGCTGTTCTCAAGGGCACATCTCACGCATCCCTGACGTGTCTACAGTACGCAGATCTTCAAATGTTTGTATAGCTTCAGATTTCTCCCACAGTAAAGATAACTCAATTGGCAAGCTCTGTTATTTTATATTGTAGTTTTAACGCTATTGCAATTGATTTTATGAAAGAGTCATTCGTTTAAGATTTACATTTCATTGTAACCTATTTTTGATTGGTTTGACCTTTCACTAATCCGGGAAATGACCTGATCCCAATATGGCTGGTAAACTGAGTGTCTTGAATGACGGACTCCGTATTATAAGAACGTGAAATACAAAAATTAAAGATCATGTTTGTTTCATTGAGAAATACAAGAAAGTAGTTTCAAGTTTGTTTATTTTAACGATAATTTTTCACGTTTGCCTTTTTGAATATAAGAAGCAAAGAAAAATACCTGAGTTTTTTGGCAGACAGTTTAATTCTAATTCAAATTAAGAAAATAAAATGACTCTTCTTACAATTTTGTAAAACGAATTTGGATATGTTATTATCCAATTTATCCAAAATATGGTTTTATCAAAATTATCCGAAATATGGTGTTATCCGAATTAACGAAAATATGGTGTTATCCAAATTATTTTTTACAAAATTGGGACATGTGTATTTTATTCTATTAATTTGAATCAAAATAAACTGTCTATTATAAACTCAGGTCGTTTTTCTTTGCTATTTATGTTCAAGTTTATTTCGTATTGAGAATGAAAAGGCGTACCGCAAGGGATCGTGCGCGATAGCTTCGAGACCAGACAACCGTCTTCGAGGACACAGCTGCGTCTTGCAATGGTCGTCTGTTAATCAACGAGATGAGGCGGGACGGATGATTCGCACGTCTCTCTTCCCTTGGAGTGATAATACCCATAGGGGACCAGATGAGACGTCTTCGACCCCAGGCTGAGAAAGGAGGTGCGCTGTAATGCACCGTGAATCCCCACACATGTGCCCGGAACAAGGTATGGCACTCTGCGTGATGATATTTAAATTAATTTCATATAAAGTTATGAAATACTCATACTCTCTAACTTCTGGAACAAGTATTAATCAGCATCATATACCTGCAGATGTGTTGGACACGACGGAGAAGGTCGTTTTCACTAGGGGAAAAGAGCACAGAACTCTGCTAAGTTTTGCTCTTCGTGATTTGAGGTGCTACTAATACTAGCAATATTGTTTCCAATAATTCACTAATAAATCTAAGACTGTGCAAACAATATCATTTACTAATAGTAATAATAAAATTTAAGCAATTACATACTACGTGTGACGACAGGGGAATAATAAACTAAGATACCGGAAATAAGCAAGGGACGATCCCATCAATTACGATCAAGGGCCTGAGGGCAGTGGCGAATTTAATACTTATAAAATAAATTATTTAATAAATACATACTGTTAGCCATTCATTATTCCAAAATGAATCGTAGTTATTTTGTGCCGTAAAAATAATTAATAGTAACAAAAGTATTATTCCCGCCAGTGGAAAATCCACTACTACCCGGAGAAAAACCGGGGCCATGATAGGGCTAAACAACGTGTTATTCAGGACAACTTCCAATGGAATTATCGTATTGATAATTTTTGTTTCATTAATTTCTTTGGTTGTCAGTCATGAATCCAGTAGCACCGCGACCATGTTGTATTATGTTCATGAATCTTGCTGGTGTCCGATTGTAAAGATTATAATACTAGTTGAGTACCCGCAGCTTTGCTTGCGTTAATTCTGTAATATGTTACCAATTTTATTTTTTTATCATATTCTCGTTGGCATTCACTGAGAATTATATTAGTATTGGTGTGTATCCTCAATCTCTTATTTTCACTGATGTAATCCAGAAAATGTTTTAGAAAACACCAATATCCCATTTCACACCCTTACGGGTGAATTTTCGTAGATTCCTTTCTTAACAGACATTTTTGATAACTTTTTGTGTCACGCTCTTCCCAACTCCCACCTCTGGGGACGTCGTGCACCTCATGTGGTCTGAAGGGTACATAATGCTATTGGAAATACAATTAATCATCTCAGAATACACAATAACAATGGACTCGACCTTAATATCGTTTTTTCCCATTATTTTTACGTTTTGCTCTCTCCGCCCCCAACTCTAAGAATACAGTGCTCCTATTTGATATCTTGAACATAACGGCATTGGTTATTGAGACATCTCGGCAACCCTAAAACTTTGTATATGATACATTTTTTAAAATATTTCAATATTAGTTTTCAATTATTATTTTTATTCATAAACCCATTTCCACCCCTCACCCACCCAAACGGTGCTAGTGATATGTTTGTTTCATGAGGTCTAAGTTCAGCGATATCGGGATTTCACTATCAACTCAGCGACGCCGAAAATTATGGACTCGTCACTGGTATGTCATGCTCAATATTTCTTTCATGGCATACCCTTTCCTAGGGGTGCAGGAGTTTATACGGGCAGATTGTGGACTTTGACGTTTTCGAGAATGCCACTACTAATTTCAGCGGCCTCGAAAACTACGATCTCAACACTAATATCGGCCACTTTCGATTGTTTTTACATTTCATTCCTTTTCCAACATATCACAAAGAGGGTTCCGTACAGGGGATGATCGTGTACTTATCTAACAATGAGGGGGTCACTTAACTTCTGCGGTCCCAAAAATGGATATGAATAAATCATGATTTATTCCTTCATTCTCACCCCTACCTTAGGGATGCTAGGGTTATATTATTTGCAATGTGAACTGATTGATAACTTAGAAAGTATCTGGGACGTCCTTATCCATCTCAACGCCACCGAAAACTATGGTTTCGAATCTAATATCGGATTATCTTATTATGTTTACATGTCATTTCCTTCTCACTCCCCTCCCTAAGGGTGCAAAAGATGTTTTACCCACATAGTGCTTGTTGTCATTTAGTCAGTCATCTGTGTATCAAGTTTGGTTGAAATTGCTCTAGACATTCTAGAGTTATGGTGGGATACATATATAAAATATTTCTCCCCCTTAGGAATGGATTTTCGTAAAATCGTTTCTTAGCGGATATTTACTCCCTAAAAGAAACCTACCTTTCAAGTTCGAGTTTGTAGGCTGTATATAAAGATAATTAGAATTAGTTATGAATAGCTATTGCTGTAGATCTCATACTTGCAAAGAGAATGACAATATATCGAATATCTTTATTATAATCATTGAAGTATCATCTTGATATTATTAGAGTCCTTCATTAGCCAACAACATACTTTGTAATGATGTTTTTCTCAGTCAGTTCAAAGAGAGAAATATTTAAATTAGTGAGACCACTGGAATATATGACGAGTATGCAGATATGTCGTTGGTCCATCGTATAAAACTTTTCCAAGAACATCCTAATTTTCTCATGGATCAGAGTACTAAAACATAATGAGGTAATTATAATAATTACCCGAGTACAATATATTTCGTTTAATTTACTCTGGAATTCTGAATCGTGAAGATAGTTGCGGTGGCGATATTACGCTCTTATTGAAGACCAGTGCCGTGGCAAGACTTCAATTTACCCACAAAGCAGTGAACGCATCCTGGAACCGTGGGTAGCGACGAACAAATAATTACCTTACAGACATACCTTGAATATTAAGGCAATTCAAGTCTTGTTGTACTAGATGTCACAGCACTTGCCTTCATTTTGGGGGTGATGTTGGAGTTAACAGAAGCTCTCAAAGGCCGCAAACGCCTGTTTATTTCAGTAATGACGTGAAATTTATCTCGAGATATTACTTTTTGGTTTTTATTATTAAATTGACGCTTTAAAAGTGATAAAGATTTTTCCCGTGCTTATTTTTCAACAAATCCGTGGAAAAAATAATAAGCAACGAAATATTTTTTTAAAATCTATTTATGAGTTTCATCGTCTGCGTACAGGTTAGGACATAATGTCAGATCGGATGTTTCATTTTCTTTTGTAACTGCAACCGGTGCTTCGATCTTGTTGTCAAGACACCAGTTTGTACTTCAAAAATATGATACAGTAATTGTGAAGAATCATTTCATGTTGCAAGATGCAATCGCTTGTTCGTGACGCATATTAAGTGTTATCTACAAAAGAAGGGTGAAAGATCATATCGTGCTCCTTTTGTGTTGCATTTGTCTTTCAAATAACATTTATTACTGACCTTCTGTGATAAAATTAAGTTCATATTTCACAATTCATATCTTTTTATTTTGAAAGTCTTCTAGTCTTCGTTTCAGTTACGATTTGAAAATATTGATATTTTATGTAATATACTTATATAAATATTATTTCTTTATATAATAAAATCTTATTTTCTCGGCTTCTCGGATCATAAGGGATAATAGATGTAATAAAAGTATAAACGAATTCTTATTTTACTAAATAAATTATTCTATTTCAATGAGTGTTAATTACTTTTGTATTACAAAAAAAAAAATTTGTACTTACCATTACAAAACGAATCTAGCAATCTTTCGTCATATTTCTTATTGTGTTGTAAAAGCTGTGAGCTTAAACCAAGAAAATGTGTTTTTCCATTAGCAAGTGTTGTGTGAATTAACTTAAGATCCCTTCTAGGCGTTTTCACACAATATGGGGGACGTGTATGGCAGATCTCTTTAGATCAACGTATCGAGACATAACGACTGTAATACTTAAAGTTAACGCTGGGGTAGTTTACTTAAACATCTGATCAAAAATTTGTGAAACAATTTATATGAACAAGTCTACGTTTTAAGTTGAATGAATCTGCTTCGTATAAAAATCATTGAAATCTGTAACCCATTTTAGTTTTCATAGGTGACAAATATACAAACAAAGTTTTATTTTTATATGTTAGTATGATAACTATGTTGGAGTGAGCGTGGCTTTGTGGGTGGGGCGCTAAGTTCCTGGTGGGATGGCTGAGGATGGATCCCAGGTGAGATGGGGATTCAACATCTCGACTGGCTCCCAGGAGTGCTCAGCTTCCTGTAAAATGAGTACTGGGTCTGTCATGGGGTCAAATCGGCCGGCCTCCTCTTTGCACCGAGGCCTAGTAATTTCGGAACTCTGCCCTCCGTAAAACCCTTGGGTTCCTTCGGGACCTGTTGTAACTGTTTGATGATAACAATAAATATAAACTTATTGTGAAAACTGCAGTTATAAACTGCGTTTGACCATGTGAAGGACTATAAACTAATTATCTCTCTGGAAGCAAGAAAGGAATCATCAATTCCGATCAAGAGGCGAATTTAACGTTTCAGCACACTCCTGACAAAATTGTTCCATAGGCCCTTAGTGTTGTAAAATTGACTTAATAACAACAAATTTTTTATTGAATAAATCACAAAACGTTCTTTCAGAAGTACGTGTTATTATCAAATTATAGATTATTCGGAAAGTATTTGTTGATGAATCGTAGTAATTAAATAACACTAAATTCTAGAATTATTATTTCAATAGATGCCGCCTCTAGGCAAGAGCCTGTTTAATAAGGGAAAGCGGAGAAAAACCTGGATGAGGATGGAGCTACATAATTAATGCACACAACCGTGCCAAGATTGTGAACGTATTAATTACGTAGCTCCGTCCTGAAAACTAAACTTATGTGAATAATAAGACACATTTTTTTTCATTTATTCATTTTTGTCGCGTCTACACCTTTCGCCATTACACGACATTCACAGTATATTCTTTCACATCATACAACTAATTGGTTTTCTCTTTCCTTTTAATATCCGACTTATTTTCTTTTTTCCGTTGTTCTTGTTTATCCTTCCGTTCTACAAGCAATTCAAGCAAGCAGGAAAATAGATTTGAAATTATCAGTTAATTATATAAAGAAATAAAATAACTTTATATTAACAAGTAAAATGCGCCACTTTGTGCAAGTGATGCGCAACGCTTTTCATTTACTTAACTCGAAAGGGAACAACCATATTTTTGTTCTCGTGGACGTGTCGTATCGCGTCGTGTCCCCCATTGAATGCACTTTCGTCGCTCCGTCGCCGCCGTCTGCTCTTGCTTCGCTCGCCGCGTTGCTTCGTATCTCACGGATGAATTCGTTTCCGTGGTGGCAGCGAGCGCTCAGCCAAGCGACGGTCTTCGGGGAGACGTTTCCTCTCAAGGTCTCGTCGCTCTGCTAAGGTTCTCGAAGGTAAGCGCTCGCTTTGCTAAGGCAAGCGAAGCAACGAAAACGATATTATACTCAAAGTCAGGTACCTTTGCCGAAAATTACGCAATACGACCACCCGACACAAATTGCTAACATTACAAATTTAAGTGATAACCGAATAAATATTATTGGTACTTAATAAAGTGACTATTTGCTGTAAAGAAATACAGTTTATATCACGACAAGTTAAGACACAAGGCAATTTTCGTTCCACACGCTCGATGCAGAATGAACAGAATAGCGCTACATTCCCAAGTGAATTGAATTGATGGCGAGGTTGGTTGGCGATGGATTTAAGTTGTGAGAAATTTGAATATCCTGCCAACGTAATGCGAGGTACAATTTATCATTACTCTTATGGACGATGGCGAAGTAAAAGCGTTGGCTACAATGTGCACAAGCTCTGTACTAACATCTACCCAGTTACACTGACAATAAGTAAATAAATAAATAGTTACAAACTGCCTATGACTCTTTTGAGGACAATAAAGCAATTTTCTGCGACTAATATATAATAAACACAGAACGTTTCCGTTTGTCTTTTTTCTTAAATTAAATTACATTAAAGTAAAACGACTTTGAGTATATACGTGGATGTGCCACGTCCCTTTATCGCTTTTAGAACGATATCAGCAGAAGATTTGCTAGAATTCCCTGAACTGTCTTTAGAAGATTTAAAATTATTTTTCGCTGAAACGTGTCAATTATCTTAAGCATTATCGTATTTAGCAGAAATGTTAGATGAAGATACTACTCTCAAGTTATTTACATGAAGAGCCTGATATTCTGAGATTTGAAGTCAAATCCTGACATATTAATAGCAAAACCTTCAGATGTTACGTGCACTATGAAGTGAATGGAATTGGAATCGATGCAATTAAAGGCTACTACTGTTTGTGTGACAATGGACTGAGAACGGCTGGATGTTGTTCCCCGCGTAGCAGCACTTATTTTATCTTTTAAGTTAGGGCAGATATTTATCGAAAGCCATTAAACCAGCTGAATACTTGACAATGTTGTTTGAAAAAGAAAATATGTAT
Source organism: Laupala kohalensis (assembly GCA_002313205.1). Classification (NCBI taxonomy): domain Eukaryota; kingdom Metazoa; phylum Arthropoda; class Insecta; order Orthoptera; family Trigonidiidae; genus Laupala; species Laupala kohalensis. Next base: position 145,057 of record NNCF01127279.1, read on the forward strand.
CCTATTATAGATGAAGACAGTGATGAAGACTAAAGGTCAAAAATACAAGAGTATTTTTATATTCAATATTGAACTCAATTATATAAATATTTCTTCTTCTTTTTATTATTTTTCAAACAGGAAAATACTATTGTGGCACCTTAAGAAATCATAATAGTTATTTTTAAATGGAATGGAATAACTCCGCCTGCAGTGCTTGGGGTGTGGATCGAGTAGCTTCCCAGTGCTGTTGCCGGCCCCATTCCCGGATAAAGGAGGAGGGTTAGAGCGTCAGGTGCGTAACCTATTAAATACCTACTGCTATATGTCTGAACAACTTGTCTCAAAGAACTGTAATGCCGGCGAATTAATTACTTACGTTTATTGAAAGTGGATTCCAAAAATAAGGTGAAATATAGAAATAAATGGAGGTAGATGGTTGATACGAATTCTCGAAGAGGCTACATAGGATACATAAACATACTGATTCTCATTTCGACTTGGCATTTTTGGTGAGATGTCAATGGAGAATGTAAAATTAAACATATTTTTCAACGGATTAAAATTTTCATAACTTGAGTAAATATTAAGCTACGGAGACAATAAAAATGGTAAAATACGCCTTGTTTTCAGAGCTAAAAGTTAATTTATTAACTTCAATCGCAACACTTGGCACGCTAATGGAAAACGAAAAAAACGCAATAAGAACGTAGAAAATGAAGAAAATTGACTTTTTGAGTATAGTGCACCCCTGCAAAAATAACGACAAAATTTCTTTTTTGAGCGTATAGTTTTATACATCTAACTAAATGGCAAAATAAAATTTGGTGCACATTGTAAATTTCTATATGAAAGTATTTTTTTTATTGTTTTTTTTTTGTTTTGCTTTTTTGCATGCTTTTAAATACTGTAACTTTCATATTGACCTTGAAAAAATACCTCAAATGTATGTTTTAATTCCTTACCGTCACGCAAAAATTCAATTTTTTTCTTGATCCAGGGTTCAGAGAAAAAAACAAAATATAAAAAAACAGGTTTTTTGCCCCTTGCGGAAGAGAGAGAGAGGGGGGTTATGAACATATTGACCGTGGATATAGGTGTATGTAACACTTTAAACAGCGTTATTCGAAAACTTCGGACATTTTTCATATATTAACCGGGGATACCCTTTCTCGGTAACATGACTTTGAGTATAGAAATCTTGGCTCAAACTGATACTATGCCACGACAAATGGATCATTCACATGTCATGTAACTTCACCGGGAATAATGCGTTATTGCTGCGTAACACGAATTGCCCTCTTCTACAAATTTAAGTGGTGCTCGAATATATATATATATAT
>NNCF01127279.1:146393-180692 GCA_002313205.1 Laupala kohalensis
ATATATATATATAGTAACCACAAAAGCGGCTATTTGCTTTTTAAAAAAATACAAATTAATAACACGACGAACTAAGACCCAAGTTAATATTCGTTCCACAACCTCGATGCACAAAGAACAGAATTTATTAGACGGTCAATGTTGGCGATCGATTTAAGTTTAAAGAAATTTGAAAGTACTGCCAACATAATGCGATGTAAACGTATCCTTACCCTAATGGACGATGGTGAAGTAAAAAAGTTGGTTACACTGTGTACTAACCCTGTACTTACTATACATTTTCTCTGAGTGAAGTTGCGTGGTTTTGAGTTTATTGAATGTACCTTTATGTTACTGAGTAAGTTGAGATCGAATGAAACAAGGAGTATTAAGAGATCACGGACGTTTCGTCGACTTGGATTGTGAGGAAAGTACATGGTTTAAAAGTTATCTCGGAAAAGTGCTACGTGTTTATTCAATTTTAAATAGAGCAACTCAAGCTTATGCATGGATACGCATTCACAAAACTTAACAGAATGCAAAATGAATAATAAATCCAAGTTTATAAAAAAATTATCATTATATATGTTTAAAAATTTTCCTCGAGTGTTGTATGAGTATGCGAAGAAGAATTTTTTATATTGTGGTGTTGCTGGGTTATAAAAAACTAATAACTTTTGAGTATTCCTCCTCTGAAATTGAATTACAGCTCCTAGGTTACGAGATACTGAAATGTCATTTGGCAACACTATTAGGAATGTTATTTATTTCCTTAATTTTGTTTTTGTGTTCTTTTTTAAACCCTATCGTAAAACATTTATACATCGCTCTGAACCAATTTTTCAATTTTATGTACTTATTATTTTAGGTTTATTGTGACAAGTAATTCCTTCTCATATTTGTTTCTTACTTTGCGAAGGGTCGCCATGCGGCTAATTTTATGAGCGTCGATTACAAATGATTGACGTATTATGTATACATTATTTATCTTTCTTTTATTGCTCGCAGGACCACATTATTTACACTGCATCATTTCTGGTGCTGCATTGCAAGACAGTTTATTGCAGTCCAATTTGTCGAGCTCTTGGATGACTTATAAATTGTGATGGTTGAAACCACAATATTAATAAAAAAACTTTCATTACATGATTTCACGCAACCCTATCAATAGATTGTGTATGCACAACTGTTATCAAAATTATAAACGTTACATATTTGTTACAAAAATATGATTGTTACATATTTTTCATATATATTATTTAGTCGATTATTATGGGGTATGTGAATATTATTCTTCATTATGAAATCTACGCGCTTCATTTATTTTTATTGAGCTTTATTCATCACATTTTACCCCATATGTTTCGGATATTCTTGTAATTTTACAGTTTGTGAGTCGTCTTTACGTGCCATTATTGTTGTACCATCTGGAGAAATTACAACTGCAGCATTATGTTTTAAACATATTACGAGATACTTAAACAAGGGTTATGCATATTGAGAATTGAAACCGATCCAAAAAAGGGTATGCCACAAGGTAGTGTATTAGATCCAGCTCATCATGTTTCGTAGCCAGTCTGTAATTTGTGGCGCGAAAACGACAACATGAAATCGGGTATCAATTACGTGGGTGATGAGTTGATTCTAATTTCAATGATTCGCCCGCCGCCGTCTTGGAGTCACTCCATCGTCATCAACATGATTACGTCTTCATTGGATTGCCTCCGCCGCCGCCGCTGCCTCGCAGGCTGAGTGCTGTCTCTTATACNCTGCTGAATCCGCTGGCAATCGCCTCGTGCGTGATCGTCGCAATCTGCCTGCGGCGTGCATTTTCAACCGGTTAATTTGCATCCCGTCCCCTCTCTTACCCTCGTCTGCTGCTCGTGCTGCCTAGAGACCTTAATCAAAAGAGAACCGTCAGGGGTGGAAATATAAGGGGGGAAATACTTAAAGATAAATAGACCTAACAGTCTCTGCTGTAGGTGGTCCGTGATACCATAAGAGAGAATATACTGAGAAGTGTTGCCCTCTCGCTCGCACACCCGCCTGGAAGGGGTAAGGTATTCAGAGCGAGGTTTGGTCTACGTGCAGCAGTCTGCATAGGGGTAGGGGAATCGAGCTCCACTACCTAAACCGATGTGCCAGAGAGACAGAGACACAACTTTTTCCCCTTCGTACAACCGGTGCATAAGACTGTTGGGTTAGGTACGTACGTTTTTTGATTGACTAGTACATCACTAACAATGGAGGGAAGGAGGTGTCGCATAGGTCACTTACGTCGGGATTACCATTTCAGTAGTATCCATTTTTCCCGATTTCTTTCAGTCACTTTTAGTCATTACCCCGTAGCATCCATGGCAGTTGTGAAAAACATGCCACCAGACTTGACCACTAGTGACTTTTTCTTTTGAGCGTGTCTATGTTAACAAACCCCAAATTTTAATGGAATTCAATGATGCTAATACAGAAGGGGTAGGTTTGATCGATTAACGCCTGTTCAGTCGAGTGACTTCAGACAAAATAGTATCAAAGAGAATGATCGCCACTTCAATGAAATAATTTTCCGTAACTGAAATAGAACGTTCAATTTTGTGTAAATAAAAGTTTTTTTCTTCTTAAAACGTTCACTGAGTAGTTTTCATTTGAAAACCACCAGTTTCACGTAGGTCACTGTGAATAATGTGGAATTTCTCGTCTTAACGGAAAATGCTACGCCCAGTTCTTCATAGTGGTTTCAATCAGCAACAGTTGGTCACATGATTGAGTCATGTTTACCTCCCTTTCTCCCTACTCCACCAATAAGAGGTGAGAACCGAGTGACCACTGGCGCCAAATGAGCTATGAGAAATTGTGTGTATAGGAAATTTGACTGTTATGAAAAATTACGTGCTGTAAAGTTGTGGTCACGACCGACGGTTCTCTCTCAATTAAGGCCACTAGTGCTGTCAAGCGGCGCGCGAGCACGTGACAGGGACACGGCAGCTCCTCGGGGAAGAACACAGACGCCACGAAACTCTCGTCGAGGAAATTGGGGTTGGCGTAAATTACAATTTGTGTTTGCATTCCTCAAATGTGAATTTCGCTTCGTTAAATACTCGTACTGGGTCAAAACTTTACGTTTGTAAACTAATGAGAAATTTCCGATATTTGCTCTATTATTGTTAAATATATTGTACGATATCTAGATTGACAACACGTAATATTTATTGATAGTTTTCAGTTCACAAAGTTTCAGTCCTTGATAAATAAATAATTTATTGCTAGTGACCTTTAGGGTTGATAAATATATTTTAATTGTGTGTTAGGAATTTTAGGTTATTTATTTATTTTCCTTGATTACATCATGGACGTACATAGAATTCGTTTCAATCCTTGGTTGTGTTCAGACCAACTAAAAGTTGTATGAAATATTTAACAAACATTGATTTTAATAAATAGATGTATTACATTTTTGTATATTGTAACTATAATATACTGCCATTATCTTGAAATGATGAACGTAAGATGTAGTGTCAATAATGTTCTCAAGCCATACCAAATATCCATGTCGCCTGCACACTTTCTCTTTCGATGAGTCTCGACTATTAGCGGCTTGTTAGCCAACTACCACGTAAACGTACTGATACAGATACTAATGTATCTCTGCGAACGAAATGTATAAACTTGCATTTATCATTTATTACTATGCAGACGTTCTTTTCTACTTAGATATTAATATATATTAATATTATGCTGTGAATGATCATTCAAGGATTCCGATACCTGGTATAGTTCCATGTCAATTTGTGCCCAAAACAGTTTTATGCGTCAACTTTTTAGATTTTTTAACATATCTACGGTAATGTGCGGGATTTCAATTTAAAAATATTTTTATATAAATCTTAAAATTGTTTTGATGAAAGTTGTCTTTTGAAATATCGTATTTTTAAACGCGGACAGACTTCCATGTCAAAACGTCACTTTCTGCCTCTCCCTCAATAAAGGGACCTTTTCTCGATTCAATATTTTTCCCAGCTCTTGTTCGCTTGCTCCTCAATTTATTTGGTAGCTCTTCGATTTACATATTTTCGACGATATTCGATTTTGCAAGTACCAGAAATGACGGAAAAATCCGTATGAATTGCTTAACCTATTTATGTCGCTAATGTCGTTTACGTGATAGAATCGAAGAGCGAAGACCGCCAACTATACTTCTCCTCATCTTTCATATCGGAATATTTGAACAGATATGATTTTTGAAGAATGCTCTGTTGTAATGCAAAAAATTTGCGATTTAATTAAATCAATCACATAACATTTTAATTGAATATTCTTTCAGAAGTAAACCAATTTTTATGGAACAATAAATAGACCTAGGAAACTTTGGAACAATAGTGTTTCAAATTTAAGGATCTTACTACTTTTAAGCGTTTGTTAAAGTTGTCTACTGCTACTTATAATTTACTGCGCTTAACATACCTGAAATTGTAATACAAAGTATACACTTGGCTCATATTTGTAAAAGGGGAATTTTACGCATTGATCGTCAATAAATAAATAAACAATTTTTTTGTCATAAAAGCAGTTACAAACTGCGCATGACCATGTGAGGGATAATAAACTAAGTTACTCTCCGGAAACCAGCTAGGGACCATCCCATCAACTCCAGTCAAGGACCCAAGGACAGTGGCGGATTTGATATTTATTAAATAAGTTATTTCATAAATACGTACTGCTATCCATTTATTATTCGAAAATGAATTGTATATATTTTGTGCAGTAAAAATTCGAGATTAATTCATTAATACAAAATTATGAATGACGTTCCCGATCATTCCACTACCCGAAGGAACACCGGAGAAAAACCCGGGCCAGTAATAAATAACTTATCCCGGTTATAAATAGTTATCTTTTAACCAGATTTTAGTTAGACATATATTTCTTCCGTGTACCTTACGCGTAAAGAAGATATGTGATAACTTTCAGTCAGGTGAAAGTGGCGACGAACCGGGAAACGAACCCAGGACTCTGCTTTGATCGCAGACGTGTTTACCACTATATGTGATATATGATAACCATCCGTTCGGCTTTTTAGTTCTTTTTTAGTTGATTTACAGATTTTAGTTGTTGTTACACATTTAAAAGAATTCACAGAGAGCATTTATTCACTAAAGATATTTAGTAGAAACCCTCTTTGAATATACTTCCAATTTCCCCATTTATTCGCATTACCTTCCTTTCGACTCGTTTAATCGCATGTAATGAGAGTTTCTGCCAAAAGCGATTGACCTCAACAATTTGGCAACACGAGAGCTTTACGTGGCTTGCGTTTCTCACGTTGATCTGTGCGCCTATTGCATAAGTTTTAACGGAGCGACGAAATTGCGAGTTAAGTATTACGTAATAGCTCGGGAGCGCCGATTTGTTATACCTAATTCCCTTACAATAACACGTTAACTGCGTGTAAAAATATAAATTAGTGGTACGAATTTTTAATTCTCTTTGAGAAAAACGTGAGATGAGAAAAGTATAAATTTATTTTGCTACTGTATCTTAGTGGCAAGATGTTTTAACCAAATTTAGACTGTACTAAATAGATTTCAGGACCGAATTTGTCATGAGTGCTACGAACAGATAGAAAAATCACAAATCACCGAAATAATTCTAAGTGTGACGTGATCGTTTTTATTATTGTGATGTGAATTATTAAATACCAGAGTGGTGTAAAATGATTTGATGAAATATTTCGTTATTTACTAAAAAATATTACTTAATTTTTGAAATCCTGTGACCATAGTTACGAGTATAAACGGGCTAATTGTTTCTCATTCACGATAAAAATAATGAAACTTATGAAAAGGGAGTAATGATGAGGAACTTGTTATTAATACTTTTTCACATTACAACACCCGATAGATCTGCATGTTGAAAGGAAAAATAGAGATGGGAACACAAAGAAATACTGCACTGTCGCGCGTGATATCATAAGGTAATTGCAGAAGGCGAGGTAGCGCAATATTATTCGAAACGGACTTTTTACCTCTCGAAATCCTGCCACTTAATTTGCCGAGATTTGTGCTCCTTTGCCTGTCTCATATTGCTTGGTCGTAGTTGTTTAACAAATTCTATTTTATAATAAAAAGGTGGTTCTTTATTAAAGATACTGTTGCGCTCTTTAAGTATGATCAATTTAAGCGCAAAAAGTCAATTGTTGGGATATTTATATGGTATTTTGTTTCTAACTTCGATGCCGTTTAAATATTTCTACCCACGTGCCTCGAGAAATTGCTTACGTGTTACAAACTACTGAGAAAACAACATTTATCTCTTCATAAAAATGTTTACTACTCACGAAATCTACAGGTACGAATAATAACTATGTTATTGGGACTTTATACGTTTATTTTTCAGATTTTTTAAAAGATTTTGTCTTCAAAATTATTTTAGTCAGACCAGTGATTTTGATGAAGCACGTTGCCATATCCTTTTAGTTTAAGAAGTAATAATTGTATATATTTTTCCCAAAATGCTAGTTCTATCAAAATACCAGGAAGTTGATGTTTAGGAATTTTTGGTCCGATTAAGTTATTGAACTGTGTTGGTTTTTTGATTCCAGATATAATCCCACAAAACTCGGAAAAGTGTACGCAGACAACCCTGAAAAGCATATAAGCAACACGCTTAACATAGTCAATGCGTATCTTTGGAGGAACTGGTCTGATGTAGACAGATTGTTCATTACAAGCAATAAAAGATTTTGTCATTCTGTCGTTTGATGCATTTATTGGTGCAAAAGACCTTTTTGGCCGCAAGGCGGCCATCTTCTACAAAACTTTTACAAAACACAAATGACAAAATAAATATAAAACATTCTGAAAACAATCTAACCCCTTCTTCTAATAATAGTTCAAGTGTATGAATTGTTTGAAAGAAAGGAAAGGAAACGTGTGAATGAAATTGGTATATGTTCTTTATACGAGGATTTTTTTGAACACTTAAGAATATATTATAAAATTGTTCACGTTATTGTAACGATATTCCAGTGGATGTAATAATACTTATTAAGAAGCCAAAAATTCTCTTTTCTATTAACGGGCGGCCGAAAGTCAGCCTCTGTATGAAGAGGTAAAACAAATTCATCTACTTAAAAGAATAACTGTTTCATTGCTTATCAACTGGGGCTCTTTAAGTAAGAAAGCATTGGGGACACTCGATGTGGCGTTCTCAGCTGTTGTTGGTCCAGCAACTTTGACCCCTCAAAGACATTCGGCGCGTTAATGAATGGGCTCTTGTGCTCGTAGTTCCTCTGGCTTAGTTAATGAATAGAGGAAGCGAGGGATTCCTCGCGTAGTTAGAAGAGAGTGTGCGTGCCCCTTTAGATGTTGTGTCGCCTCTGGAGGGCGGAGGTGGGCTTGATGACGCTGCGGTTGTGGCCACCCCGGGGCGCAGTAATTAATTTAGTGGGCGCCCAGAGCAAGGCGAATTAGTTGCCCTGCCTAAAGCCATGTAGTAGTCCTTTGCTTTGCTTTGCTTAGGAAATTGTTTTCACGTTCTCACTGTTTATACTACTCGCTGTAATTAAGTGGTTCCTAAGAAAGCTCGAACTTATTTGCTAATAAAACTAAGAAACCTTCTGAGAACTAATTCAGAACCCTAATTTCACCTGAACTGGAATGATTATTTCAAAAAATTTTGTAATTGTGTCCAAAACAGAACTGAAAAAAAAATCCTTAATCCTAGTTCCGTCTATTACTCGGATATTGCGAGTTTTGCATATGTTTTTTCTTTCTATAGCTTTGAGGAATCGATTTCTTGTATTTTTAATCTACTGAGACCATTTGAATTTAATTTAATTGTCCATGTAATGCATTTTTGGAAGATTTTTGTTTGAACCCTGTAATGTTTAGGTTAATTTCTACAACCAATCAAAATTTACATATTTATCATTCAAATGTGGCTTGTATTGTATGAACGAGCTCTGTTGTATTATTCAACTAATCCAATTCACACTTGCACTTTTTAATACTAAATAAATGCATACGTAACTTGTTTTTAATTCATATTTCCGATTCTTTAGTGCATAATTTAAACCTTTTTGGTGTATATTTTCCAATTTTTCGTGATAATCGATCCGAGCCCTTATTAGTGTGTTAAGTGTATTTTTATTCAAATTTTTGGCAACACTGTGTTATCAAGGATGTTAAATCATACGAGAGTAGAAAACTCCCGAGCAAACCTCGCTTTGTTTGTTCTACTTTTGGTTGGCGATTTTGCTCACCCACCTAATCTTGTGACGCGGTGTATAAGTTGAACGCATTGTTGGTGAATTGTGATAACTCGGAGAATTCATTTCTAAAATTGAATAGACTGAAAGAAAAAAATGAACTCATCAAAATAAATAGTATCACAAACGAAGTTTCCACTTAGTACTGTATAAAAATATTATAAGAATTACATATTTTAATTTCAAGAAAATGTAAGTTTATTTTTTATTTTTTGTTTGTTCTCTATCAGCTTATATATTTTTTTCATTCCCTGACAAATGTTCAACATCAACAGAAATTGCTCGTACATACTAACAAACTCTGAACTACTGCAATTGACTAAGTATAAAATTAATAAAGTATTTTAGGCTTAAATAGAAATGAAATTGTTTCATTTTTTGAAATTTGGTAACAATATTCAACTGAAGAGTCGATAGTAGTTATTTTTGAACAAACGTCATGAAAATTGTGAAATGGTATTAAAACAATCCTGGATTTGTTTTGTGAACATTTTCAGTCAATCTATAGGATATAATGTGCATTTATCTGAACATCCGCGCTCTATGAACGGACAATCACTCGCTTTCATACCTCATTCTGATTACTTCGGTTCAATTTCCCATTTTTTATATTTCCGATTTTTCCTTTATAATGGATCACTCTGTAAAACCTCGTGAATGAACTCTCTGTACCGCTCGTTCCCTTGTGCATATTTGTGATTGTTATGAAATTGACTTTTGTGTTTTCGTTTTTATCCAGAGATTAGGCGTTGTGGACAATACAGTTTGTTTTCCAATTATCAATTTGCTCTTTTTTTGTTGTAGAGATAACAATTTTTTTAAGATATAATTGCTAACGCTGTACAAACACTGTATCAAGATTCATCAGTCTAATGTGAAACCATTGTGATATGAACTTATCTACACGTCCTCTCATCTGACGTCCGGAATTTGGAAATCAGTTTTCCTTGTTTTCTTTTTTTTTAAATTGGGAAAATAAAATCTTGTTAATGATTCTGTAATTCATGACGTTTTGATTGACTTTGAAATACAAGAAGAACAAAGGTGTTCTCACAACCAAATGATTACTTCATCTCCAAAGTTTCCCCTCTCTCTCGTAGAGTAAAAACAGAACCACTGACGTGTAACAGAGTTCCTTTCTTTCTGTTTTGGAGTATTTTATTTATTTATTTTTTCTGTAGTAATGAACTTAGGAAACCTCGTCCGCAGCACACTGGCATCTCTCTTCAGACATTCTCATTGACCTGTCTTCTACCATTATTCTTTGTGTAGAGTAATTCCACTGTAGTTGTCAGTGTTTCTCGTATACTTCCAAGCTCCATTACATATTGATGAAATAAAATATTGTTTATTACGCATTAATTTCTCTCCATCATTGATGACCCATATTAATTACTTAAAATCCCATAAAATGTGTTTTGGCGTTTCTTCCTCTTTCCCACATCTTATTTCTTCACTATCCTGTTGATGTATTGTCCGAAATTTCCATGGCTAATTATAAATTCTTTAAACTCATGTTTGAAACCATTTTCTGTTTTTAAATGTTTACATATGGAATGAAACGTTTCACAGCTTTTGTTTGCCGTGCTTATTAAGCATTAATTTTTGAAAACTTTCTTTTCATGAACGTTAATTTCTCGTATTATTTGTTGCTTGTCGGAATATGTAGAACATTTTTCGGAGAATAGAAATTTGACTTTTCTCTTATCTTCAGTGGTTCTGCTTTTACTCTACGAGAGAAAACTGTGGGGATAAAGCAATAGTTTGGTTGTGACAATTTCTTCTTATTCTTCTTTTTTTCGAAGTCAACAAAAATGTTATGAGTTACAGAATTATTGACAAGGTATTATTTTCCGAATTGAAAAAAGGAAAACCGATTTTCAAATTCCGCGTGTTAGATGAGAGGTTGTGTATATTAGGTAAGTTTATATGACAATGGTTTCAGAATAGACTGATGACTCTTGATTCTGTGTTTGTTCAGTGTTGACAATTATGACTCCAACAAATTGCTATCTCGTCCACAAAATACAACAAACAAATTGAAAATTAGGAAACAAATTGTATGGTCCTCAACGCCTGATCTCTGGATAATACACGAAAGACACTGTCATAGATATCACAAATACACACAAAATAAACACGCTAAGTACAGAAAGTTCATCGACAAGTGTTTGTGTTCGTTGAATAAAGGACATCTGCATTTGGCCTTGTCTCTCATCCGAAAGTTAAGTACTTCTTAAACCGCAGCTTTGCGATTCCATATTGCGTCAAGATCCTTCATTGTACGTGGATTCATGACTACAAGATTTTACATTCTAAATCATGTAAAAATCACGTACCTCACCATTAGGTATTTTCTTTCTTTTTTTTTTAAGCTGTTGCCGAGGACGTTTTTATTGTTTCATGGGAAGAAGAATGGCTTCGTAATGAGCTTAGCGTGACTGTATGATGCGTATGCTAAGACAGTTGACCATGACTGTTCGTGTCCATGCTGAGCATTGCGTCCGAGAAGAAGTCTAATTTTGTCAGTAATGCCTAGCAGTGCTGTCATTTTCTTTTTGTTTTCTTTTATATTCGTTAGTAAAGAGGTATAGCGTTTGAAATTAGTTTTTACCCTCCAATTACAGAGTGTAAGAAAAGTATTGTAATCAATCGAAATTTGTAAAAAAATATCTTTGCGTCGTAGCGAATTGGCTCCAGGAGAGTATTTTCAATTTCTGGCGATGAAAATGTCGTATGTATGTATGTATGTATGTATGTATGTATGTATGTATGTATGTATGTATGTATGTATGTATGTATGTGATAAGAATTTTTTTCCCCTGGTAACTCTCAAACAAATTGATGCATCGAAACCAAACTTGGGATTTGACTTTGAATACATTGGGAATAGAAGCCTACTTCTAGACAGCTCAAACCGACTTCATTTACACACCGCGCTCCACTTCTGGTTTCTTAAAATTCAAAATTTTGAAAATATGCATAGAAGCATTTTGATTGGTCAGTTAATTATGCTTTTAGATTGCTATACCGTATTCCTGTGCGTCACACTGTTTTCGAGTTACAGCGAAAATTTATTACGCAAGAAAGGAGTGGTGGCGCTTTAAAAAAATCTGTGTATAAGGCTATTCCAAAGAGTTTAATGTGGAAGATAATTCATGCAATCTATACTCTAATGTGCAATGTTATGATAAATTAAGAGTGTACCATGCAATGTTATGATAAATATTTTTGAACTAATTGATATTTTAAATGTCATCTTTAATAATAATGGGCACAGTCCCCATTAAAAATAAATATGATATTTCTTAGCCACTGTGTCTTAAAAGTAACCTTTTACTGGAATAAATTAAAGTATCCGGATAGTTGATCATCCGAATAATTTGGTTCGGTCGCATTTAAAGTTCTGCTGTACGATTTAGAATATGATCACTTTTGTCTTTTTGTTAACAATAAAAAATAACGTGTTTGCTTACAGAACTATTGTGTACCACGTGTAATTCAAAACATACACATTGCTGTCGTTAATTGGCGGTTGTTTTCCATTCTCATAGATTTGCTCCATATTTCGAATCATTTATTTGAATCCTTACATTTCGAGTTCTTGAGGAAGGAGCTGAAATGACTCTTCTCTTTGGGCGATGTTTAAAATATATTTCAAACATTTTCTGTTGGGTTTCCGTTAGTAATTCATGCAAGTCGTTCCACGACTCTTGGAAGTCCAAACGAAGAGCTTTGCACATACTTCTGTGTTCAGATCTGTGATACGTTTTGAGTGCGGAGCCGTAAGCAAACTGGAGTGTTTGATGTACATTTCTTTCATCCAGCCAAGCACAGCGAGTCGTGCTGTTTTTAAAGGAGCCCCGTGGGAAAATGTGGAAATTAGTGATAATATACGTTTTAAGTGTGAAAATACGTTTTATGTGACACATGGCACGGAGGCATAATTTATTTTATGTTATCGTTTGCCCAATATGCTCGTAATGAATTAGTTAGGAAAGCAGTATTGTGGGCGAGAAACAATATTGACAAAACAATAATAAGGAGCCCTCTCATATAGTTTCGTTCCTGTTTTGAATAGAATTGATACAAAGAAAACTTTTTCCACAAACGAAACAATATTACTAAGTTGAAGTGTATTGCAAAAGAGTTTTGTAATATTTCCAGCGACCTGTCTCAAGTACGCTCGGGAGTTTTGTTATGTAACTGTTCAATTCTTTCGTTATGTAAGCAAAAACTGCACTTTGAACAGATTTTATTGAGAGTCACTTCCCTTTTTTTCATGTCATGTGGAAAGTAACCTTCTCGTCAAAAAAATCGTCTCGTAAATCGTAACAAATCATCGTTTTGAGGTCAGTATTCTCGTTTTTGATGGTGGAATACCCTTCACTATCGCCCCTGAGGCACGTAAGAACGGAAGGGCACAAACATTTTATTAAAATCTAGACGTATAAAGCACAAAAAGAACCCATTTAATTTGAGAAGTATTTGTCTTTTTTTATACCTAAATTACTCTCTCTAGTTGAAATATTGGAGTGATATCCGCACCGATGAACAGACGTCGCATTTTATAATATTTATCTAAAAACTGTTTTTTAATCGAGGGTATTTTGTAGTATCGGCAATGGCCTAACTTATTCAGATTACGTATTAATATACCGTAATATTTTGTAAAAAAAATGCATAGAAAATTACTGCGTATTGCCACAGACGGGACGAGAAACTATACTTACTGTTGAGATGTAAGAGACCATGCCAGTATTCCAATCTAAGTACCGCAGGAAAACCGAAGTCCGGGACAACAGAAGTAAATAAAGGTAATTATTAAGGTTACAAATTTGAGTTTTTAAAATTACCGTTTTCAGATCTCTAGTTCGTATTGTTCATCTTAGTTTGAAAATAGAGCATTTTTACTTTTTAATCAAACCAATATCATGTAATATCTTATTAATCATGTTACGTCGAATGAAAATGGGAGACGGGACCGGGGTTCGAACCCCGGTCCCGTCTCCCATTTTCATTCGACGTAACATGATTAATCTGTTACCTGGCGGTGAGGTTCACCGCAATCTAAGAGATTTCTATATTTATTATCTTGTATGTTGTGCAAATATACATGAATTTCTCGTACATTAACTTGTGCGATTTCGCTTCTGTGTGAAACCGATCGCTATAAAACGTTTATGAAGCAGAAGTAATGCTTTGTTTTTGAAGGAAATACTGAAAACTTTGTGGATGTTTTGACATTTGTTTGGTTATGTTTGCTTTCAGCTCGTATTATTTTCAAAGCATATTAGGAGTTCTGTGGCAGTTGTGTAAGAGTCCCATGACATGCTGTCAAGCTGTGTGATTCGATACAAATGAGTAACTTTTAAGGTATCGTGTTTCAATAAAGTTTAGAAACTCCGAGATTAATTCAAAGGTAGATTAATTCAACAAATTGTCCCATTTCATTCACTTGCTCAATTTTTTACTGTTCTCACTGTAATACTACCTCACTTTTTTTTCTGTTCGGCCTTGGTATTTATTCCTTGTTCGCGTTTTGTGGTCTATACGTTCCGCCTCAACCCGTTGCATTTCGCAAACCTTTAGTGATACGTCAGGTGTATACTTCACTTTTATTAGTGATATTGTTCAACAATCCTCTGTACTCTTGTCTCTTGTGGAGAACAAGTTTAACATTTCCTTCAATTTTAACTACGCTTATACACTTCTCTCGTAAAAATTAGCATTATATACGTTTATCTTAGTTTTGTAATAATTTTGATACAGAAGAATTCATCAGAATAACTACGTATTTGATATAAAAGACACAGAGTTCGGAGTTTAACTGTGATGTGAACACGTTTTGACGTTAATTTTATGTTCAATTTATGGTTCATGTGTTTTTGGACAAACATTCAATATAAGAGAACCACAAGATAAGACACGGTTTTCTACAATTAAAAGTTTCTAGCATTTTTCTAATTCTGGCATTTTTAACTTTATGGGACAGTTTGAATTTAATTTAATTGTGTATGTAAGTTGATATTTTTGAAGATTTTTGTTTGAACTCTGTAATAGTTAGATTATATTGCTGTACTCAATCAAAATTTACATCGTTCTTATTGAGATACGGCTGATACTAAATGCTGAAGTTCAGTGGTGTTGTTCAACTAGCGAAGTTTACACTTTCACTTTATTAGTAATAAGTATATAAATAAACTTTATTGTCAAAGTAGTAGTTACAAACTGCGTATAACCAAGTGGAGGACAATAAACTAATTTAGATGTGTAACTTGTTTTGTAAAGTTCATTTTTCGATTATTATTATTATTGTAAATTTTCCGATATGTTTAGTACATTTCGATCGGTACCTTGTTTATAAACATCTAGACGCAATCTAAGGATTACGACGTTTTACGGACGCACAGTGTATATTTTGTGACAAAAACTCACAACGTTTCGACTATCGTTTGAAATCGTCGTCAGGTTGTTCAAATTATAACAAGACACAATAACAATTATAATCAAAATTTGTAATAATTTGACCCACCTGACGACGACTTCATACGATAGTCGAAACGTTGTGAGTTTTTATCTCAAAATATATACTGTTCGTCCGTAAAAGTTTGTAAGTCTTGCATTATTTATTTAATTAGAATACTTAATGGACGTTAATTGTAGTAAGATATTGACGTAATTTCCCTTGGTGCGATCCGAGAGGAAATCTCGACACGGAAGAGCCATTGAAGCAAAAACTTGCGAGGTGCGAATAGCGTGACGCCGAGCGGAACCACCTCTTGTGCTTCTGCATAACATCTCATTTCTGAGCGACCGTCCTTGGAGACAGCTTCCTCCCCGTAGCAGCGCGTCTCCGTAATAATTGATGAAGAACTGAGGACCTTGGAGATGTGAGGAAAGGCGCACGGAGTAATTGTCGTTTTCTTCCCTGTGGCATCGTGTGTGAGCGTTGTCGACGGTGGGGAGCGTCAGACGCGTATCCTTCATCGCTTAGTAGTGAATCAGATTCCATCGCATGTAACATGCAATTCTTTGCAAATGTGCCCTCGTGTTCTTTAGCGCAGTGCAGAAAAAACAAAAACTATCTCTGTATAACTGACCTTTCATCAAGGTTCCTGATTACGACCGGTGTCGGATACTTACACACCTATAGAAAATCATATATTTATGGAATGTAGAGTGATATTTTAATTAAATATTATATATTCTAACTTCCCACATAGAAATTTCGATTCGTAACGACGTCGTTACAACGTCGTCAAAGTCGTGGCGACGTCACAAAACAATGTCGTGAAGACGTTGCCAACGCGTACGCTTGTAACGTCGATTTAACGTCGATGAACAGCGTATTCACAACGTCGTAAAAAAAACGCTCATTTGACGCCGTGTAACGACGCCAAAACAACATCGTCAACACGACTTAATTGAAAATGTTGAATTATCATTTTTATTACAACTTTAAGGGATATTACCTTGTTAAATCATAATCTATGACTTGTAACACTCTATCCTACAAGAACGTTGTTTTACAATCTCCGTATTTAAAGTCCGACTACGGAGTGATTCGATCCTGGGTCCTTTCCGTCTCAAGGCGAGCACGCTAGCACTGAGCTACTGCAACATGGTTATCCTATGATATTATTCATGAATAGTAAACACGTAAAATAGTAATATCCGTAAACAAGTAAAAGATAGGATGTTCTCGGCAAAATTAATTCATGGCGAAAAATGCACGTAAGTAGAGTTCCAACTTCCAATACCAGATGGCACTGAAAGACGGATTGTCGAAATTGCGAATGTCGATCCGACCGAGAAATGGGTCTCAATTAACGGGAGAGGAGAATCATGTACTATTGTAATTATTATAATATATTATAACTTAGTCGTTTGAACGTTGTATAACGGAGTCATCTCAACGTCGATCATCGACTCGATCTCGACGTTGCATAGCGACTATTTCTCGATTTCAAATTCTGGGAAATACGACGTCGGGACGGCGTCGTTTATTCGACGTCATCCTTCGACTCAATATCGATGTCGTAAGTCGGCTCAAACGTCGGTGATTTCTGCGCGTGTTGTAGGCGATTATTCAAAATGTAAGATTCACATTTCTTTTTATCGTGAACTTTAGGCACGTCTCTTCCAGTTTTGTACTTTTTGCTCTTTTTCGTTGGTGTCATGACGAATTTAGCTGAGCCGGAACGCTGAATTTTCCATATTTCCCAACAAAACGGGTCCTGCGCCTCGGAAAATTTTAAAAAATCGATGTGCTAATGTATACACTTAATTGCATTTTGGAGACGATTTTTATCACCATTTCTGTATCCTAAAAAAATTATACTTGGACCTGTTTTTTCTTTTCTTATCCTTTTTGATTTGAATAATTGTGGATATTCATCAAAAGTTATATTCATGGCTCTCGATATAAAATTATTATGAGTGTCTATGTTTAGGAAATATTGGAGTCCTTAAAACTGATTCACTTTTGTGTTGGTAGTTAAGAGAAAACGTAGCGTCCAATTTTCACTATTTTGCAGAGCACCTGTCAAAATAAAATTGTATTGAAATAAAAACAACATACTCCTATCATGCATGGCCCTGGTCTCTTGCTGTATTCCACTTGAAATTTGTTTCTCAAATTCATTTTCTTTTACTGTCGCAGAAAGTACATAAACAGAAAGAAAATATTCCAAGAACCAGTGCCGAAAACGGTGTTCAGTCGCGTTCCGGCACCATGACACCATCGCCTTTTTCGTAAACTCGAGTGTCAAAACGTTGTGTGAAAATTGTAGCAAAATTCTCATAAGAATTTGAAATGTAGAACGGAGAACACAAAAATGAATCTTTGTCTGTTTCTATTCTCTATCTTTTATATCTTTATTTACTCTGGTGCGTTTATGAATCTCATGTTTGATATACTTGTCATCCAATATGTAGGTTATTGTCATACATCAATTAATTTCGTTTCTTAATGACTGGTTTTAAAAATTACTTTAGCCTTTTTTTCTAATTGAACAAGATACTCCTTCTTCGTCTTCGTGAGAAGGAATTAATTAATGAAGAGCCTGGATGTGAAATCGTTAAAGGTATCATGCTTAAAGGTTATGGGTCACTTCCCACATTTCTTTAATGAAATTATATTACGTAGACGCTTGCTACTCTTTGAGCGAGTATGTTATCGTTAGTACAATATATTAATGTAATGTATTAATTTAATGAAATGATGTTATCATACAATAAGTTAGGTGTTTTACATTATGACGTTTAGTTATTTACATCAGATGATTCGTGGACTATTCAATCCAATTAAGAAATATCATCCTCAAATCAGTTTTCTGATTAAATATTCAATGTTTCCTTTTGTAATTATTTTCCGTGAATAAATTAAACCGTGCTTTATTGCTCATTAATTAATCTGAACACGTAATCTACGTGTAATGAATTTTATGTATATGAACTCTGTTAATAAAATAGAATTTTATTGCTGTGGTGATTCAGTCATGCTTTTAATAATAATAAATTTATTGTCAAAAAAGCAGTACAAACTGCGTATGTCCACGTGGAGGACAGTAAACTAATTTACTCTCCGGAAGCAAACAAGGGACCATCCCATCTATTCCGATCAAGGGCCCTAAGGCAGAGGCGGATTCAAGAATTTTAGCAAAAATTCCTAGATATGATAAAAAGTTAGCTGCGAGTTATAATACTAATAGAATGTCAATAAGTTTGTAATTTAACCCAAAAAATTTACATGTACAAATTATTATCGAACTATAAATTATTAGGAGTATGGTGTTTAAAAATCATAAGAATTGAAATAACACTAAATTCACGATTTCTTGTTTCAATAAACATGCCCCTAGACAAAGACTAGAGAACCTATATTGGAAATCCGCCTCTACCTGAAGGTAAACCGGAGAAAAACCCGGGCCAGGATGGAATTTTGATTTGAAATTTTAACAAATTATATTGGAAATCTTTGTGACGTAATGTTTGATCACTGATAATGTGATAATGTTGCTTGCATCTCCTTATTCGAAGTCCGAGCTGTGTTCGCCAACATCACCCTCGAACATACACACACACCATTTTCTTCTTAATAATTTATATCTACTTAAAATTATGTAGCGGTTATATGGAAGAGAAGACTTAAAATTTAAGTTTAAAAACCAATCTTAATTTTCTTTATAAGTATTATTTGGTATCTTCGAGTTGACAACTCGATTGTGGCCAGGTGCAAATTTACAATCACCGCATTTTTAGATCTGATGCTACCACTTGTTGGTTCGTTCCCTCCATGCTCATTTTTGTGCTTTCATTTATACAGACCCGCAGTATCTCTCCTGGATCTCCAAAGCTTCTGCACAGTCACAGTCTGACTCACAACAAATTCTACATCCACCAGTCCATTTTAACTCTCGCTGGCGTTTACAGTTATATCTGGAAACGGTCTTGTCCTCTTTCCTGAAACATCCGCCGAAAATACAAGAATTCCTCTCGAAAATTTAATCCCCTGTTTACAAATGGTGGTGTATCTGTCTCCGTTGAAGAGTATTCGGGTTTGCTTGGAAGACGAATGAGAACATAGTGATGGTTCTGTGAAATATTCTTGATTATTGATAATAATGTTCATGAATTGTACATTCGCCACCCTTCTGCATTTGCAATCGGCGACGAATATCTAAATTAGTCGCAAAATGTATGCTCTTTGGGTAGGACGTCAACTGACAAACAGCAACAGGAACATTTGATATCGTCCAAATCACAATTAGGCGAATTGAAGAGTAAAGAGAACAGTTTCTGTGTCGCATTGTAACCGTTGATGAGGCCATCACTGCCAACCACAAACTAAGCGTTAGAGCCTGGCGTGCGGCAAAAAGGGCTCAAAATTTCAGAGCTGCTGCGTCAGAAAGTTGATGATGATGTTGTTTTGCGATATAAAACGTCATCATTACCCCCCTAAAGATTAAACAGTGAATTCTGACAGCTTCTCTGATATACCGCGAGAACTGAAACCCACAATAAAAAGAAAGGAGATAAAAACTTCAAAAGGTTGTGATTTTGTGTGAGAGCAATGACCGACGTGATACTGCGCGCAAAGCGATACGGGTCGAGCGAGACCAGAAAAAAAATTGTAGCTTTTCACTTCAATGATCCTGTTCATATAGCTGTGACAACTGAAAAGCAAATTGGAGTATTTGATTGAATATATTAATAGCAGAGATACGACCAGCTTTCACTGCGAGCACATTTATTTAATTTGTTTACATTGGAAACCAGAGGGACTGTATATGGTATACTGGCGCCATGGAATGGCAAGAAAACAAAAAACGATGGTAACGGTAAATAATGAAAAGTCATTTTATTTAACAAAGCAAACCTTCTTTCTTGTATCATCGTCAATTTTAAGCTTAAAGTATGACTTGCAAGTAAGGTTAATCAGTAAATATAGATGTATTATAGATATTAATAGATAGTAGAAAACCGTTCACCTCCCCGTGGCCAGGGATAGGAACGTCTTCTCTCACGAGGAAGGGCTAAGTGGCGGGTTACACTACAACACCTGCACACCTGCACGATCATGCTATAGCTCGTATATCAACCCAGACCTAGAGATAAGATGTATATATTAAGCTTAGGCTTCAATTGACCGATGAGCGACCGTCAAGTATTGATAGTAGTTTTGTAATGAACTAAGTGGTAGGACGCGTCTGACACGAAATACACTTGAACAGAATGTCTACCTTCTACTACTCCGAGTATTACTAACTCTTATTGTTACTAACTACTCCTACTAGCATCTCCATGTGGGCTAAGTTGTTGGTAAACCGTGCTAATCGGCCTACCGTCTAACAATACCCTTACTACCCACCTCCTACCTTCTATCGCCCCAAGTAGATAATTTCCAATAGCACGAAATTTCCCATTTACAAATACTACGAAAAAAGAGCGATACAGTGGATCGAACTTTGTTTCTTGCTCTGGAGCTGTCACATGCAATTCTGACCCGGCTTCGAGTGATTTTCACCTTCTTGGTTCGATGAAGAAGTACCTGCGTGAATCCAAGTTTTTAACGGATGATGGTCTGGAGGTGGTGCACGATTTACTGCGCACAATACCACAGAGTTCTAAATAATACATTGTATTATCTCTCAAAAGCAAGGAAACATCCCATCCATTGTGA
Source organism: Laupala kohalensis (assembly GCA_002313205.1). Lineage (NCBI taxonomy): Eukaryota > Metazoa > Arthropoda > Insecta > Orthoptera > Trigonidiidae > Laupala > Laupala kohalensis. Next base: position 166,823 of record NNCF01127279.1, read on the forward strand.
TCAAGGGCCCTGAGGCTAAGGCGAATCGAAAATTTTAGCACACCCTTGAGATAAGAATAAATAGTTACATGTTATAATATCAACAGAACACCAACAACTTTGTATTTTTATGACTTCACAAATACAACAACTTTGTATTTTTATTAATCAACTTTAAATTATTCGGAAAACGTTCTTTACAAATCGTAACTATTAAAATTTGAGATTAATTATTACAATAGTGTTGATGGAACCGCTGCTCCTAGGCAAGATTCTAGAGTGTCTGAAAGTAATATCGGCCTCTACCTGAAAGAAAACCGGAGAAAAACCAGGGCCAGCATGAGGCTACAGAATTAATGTACACAACCGTAAGCTTCTCCCAGGTGTTAAAAAGCATATCAAAAGAAGAGCCAAGTACATTTGTGGGAGATTCTTTGGGGAAATATTAATTGTAATCTTGTTTCATAGTACAAAGCTTTTTAATACCTTTTCTTTTGGACTCTCGTCGTAAATTAACTCTATTAACATATTAAAATTGCACGCGTTACAGATGTTTGAATGTTACAATTGATACGAATTTAATACTGTGCTCGGAAGCATAATTTATTTCTTAGATGGCATTCATTCACAAACCAACGAAGTACTTGTCCCATATGTACATTCTACAATAAATATACTAGAAATAATTTATCGTATCAACTCTCTGAAAATCAACATTGGACCTCACTTATGGGGACTGTCCCTATGAGTAAGCACTATTGAGCGTTCCTCATGTGTCTTTGCGAACAGTGGAAAATTCATTCAGATATTCCAAAAGAGGAAAGAATTCTGTTCCAATTTTTATTGTTGTAGCAGTAAAAAATACATATTTTTATTCTCCTCGTCTAACGACCTGTTGTTGGTTTCAGGCGGAGGTCTCCCCTGAATCAAAGGTGTGGGTCTCCCCTGAATCAATACCTAGGAAGACATGAGTGTTTTCATGTGTTAATCTCGTGAGGAAAAAACAAAGGAAGTCATGCATTATCAAAAACAGTCGAACTCCAAAATGTCAATTATCCGGGTCAGAAGAGAAAATAATAATGGGGACTTAACTCCACTAAGAGAGCGAAGGAACTCAAGCGAATAACTTTCAACGACATGTTAAAGAAATATAATGAAGCATTTTAAATTACTGCAACCTAAACTTATTTTTTTACTCTCCGAGCGAACAGTTGCCAATATAGACCAGTTATATAATTAAATTGTTTTTAATTGTGTTGCGAGATTTTTTTCGTAAAATCGTTTTATCGTAATAATTGTTTTGAAGAAATAAAATTATCTGGATATTTGATAATCCGGCCTGGGTTCGACTTGAATAGATCCGGATAACTGGAAATCTACTTTACATGAAATCCTGTCCTCACACCCAAAATTTTACCTTCGAACTCTCCCCGTCCTCCACCCAGTGTCCACCGTGAATGCGCCGCCCGGTCGCCTGCCTGCCCAACTACTGAGTGTCGTGCATTCGCGTCGCTTCATCGCATACGAAACGAAGTTTCTGTGATTCCAGACACGCGTTTACTTTCCGTCGCGTCCCCCGAGCGCCCGGCGCGTATCCTTCGAGAGAGAACTTCCCCGGCACGTTACATAGTGGTGGACGGCTGTCATCAAGCGTTGCAAAGCGTGGGCGTGCTGTTCCGCATAAATTAACGCGAATATTGTTGTTTAGAAATCGTACAGCTATTTTTTCGGTAGAGTCCTTAATTCAAGAGAGAACAGTCAGCCCTGTCCGCAACTTTCCAACACATAATTTCTCATACCCCCTTTGGCGCCAGTTGTTACACGATGCTTGCCTCTGATTGGTGAAATTGGGAGAAAGGGAGGAAGACACGACACAATCATGTGACCAACGACAGCGGATTGACACCGGTATGAGAAACTGCGTGTATGTATATTCCGGAAATATGAGAAATTCCGCATTCCGCCCCCGACTCTTCTATCTTAATTAAGGTCTCTATTTTTGAGCTGTTCGATTTGGCTGCTTTCCACTGAATGGAAGTGGAGAAACGGACGTTACCAAGTGTACTGATCACCACAACATGCAAAGTAACTCTCCGACCAAGAAATTAGATTACCACAATTCAGTGAACGAATAAGTGAAACTACTTCATGCTAGTTGTTAGTTATGGAATGGGTGTGAATACTAACAGACTCATGAAATAGTATTTAAACATGCCAGGCGCTAGTCAATCACCCAACCATTGCGTCATATTTTACGATTTATTCGTGTTTTTTTTAGATGTTTCACTATTATTTAGGTATGAAATTCTGCTACACAATAATTTTACTACTTTATTTAAAATAAATGTTTTGAACCTAAGAAGTTGTAAAAAGGTAAGGATCATGGTAACTTTGGGGAGTTCCTAAAAAGATTTGGCTGGAAATAATGAATGTTTATATGGCAAAGAAATGAATCATTGTAATTTATAGAGACTGGATTTTATTTTTAGGGAGTTTTCACAATGTGGTGACGAGAAAGTAGAGTCATTGGAAGGCTATTACGAGCAGAGTGTTCGAAATCAAAAGAAGTCCAGCATTAACATCGTTGAGGGAGAAATTAGAGTTGTATCAGTAAAATTTGTGAAATTGAGGGTAGATGGATGTACCAGACAAGTCCCAATTCTGGAAAGCAATAATGAAAATAGAAAGAGTTTTGAAGTTTAATGAAAAAAATATATAGCCATTTAATAATATTGCGGTAAATATGATCTATGAAATAAAAAATAATATTTAAATTTGTATAATATTTATGAGATATGGTCTTAAAGGTGACTACTGCGGTTTTCCGTTGACTACCGACTGTTGGTTACCAGATAGCAATGACTATCCGGTTCCAAATACGTTGCAGTTTTCATTCGATAAACCTTCATTACTCGTTAGTGAACTCGAGGACTTTCAAAGCAAAGTGAACTGTCCCACAACTGACCCTAAAGTGCACTCATGGAGTTCACGGAGGGTAGGGCTCCGCAATTATTAAATCTACGTCATTAGCAGGAAGAGATGTGGCCAGCACCCTCTCCAATCTGTTATTTAGCGAATTAATTTTGTAAAATGCGTTATTATATTCAATTTTTACATCGTGATTGAGTCAGAAGTTAACTATATAACGGTTTATACTTTTCCTCCATAAAAAGCATGTAACTTTTAAGTGTAATTTCTTCAAAAGTACTATGCCCAAGTCCCAAATGTTATTAGATCATTTAATAGAACGAAGTAATTGTTTTGGGCTGTCTTTAATCTCTGGGTCGCTGGAAATACCATAAACTACTTCCCGGGTGTTTTAGGATCACAATTTGTGCGACATTGTGAAGGTAGGAGCCACAGTAAATCGTTCCTGGGTCCATCAGCACGAGTGAAATCGATCTGCGTAGGGGTTGAAGGACCTGATTGACCGATGTCTGTCAAAACGTCTAGTGAAGAGGAAAACTCTTTATCGAATTGGATGTAGAAATACGGAGTCAGTAGATGTTTTAGAGGGATTAAGATTAATCCGTTCAAAGAAGAGGTCATGGTATGAATAGAGGTTATGGGTATAGGATTTTCCTTGGGGAATTGTCCCTTCACAGCCCCTCTTTGGCTACGCTCCTTTTTGTGGCCCAAGATTAAAACCCCCCGCCCTCCAAGAATAAGAAGTTCTAGAGTTATTTATTCGTAGGTAAGAAATATACTGATTTTTAAGTTAATACAACTATTTATGTATGTATGTAAGAGGGACGTCTAATCAACGTTATGATTCTAATTAAATATTTTACGAGAATTATATTATTCCAAAATTTTGTTTGTAATAATTTTTTTTATTGATCAAAGAATTATCGTAAATAAAGAAATTTATTGTCAAAAAAGCAGTTACAAATTGCATATGGTCACGTGTAGGACAATAAACTAATTTACTCTCCAGAAGAAAGCTGGGACCACCCCATCAATTCCGACCAAGGGACCTAAGCCAGAGGCTGATTACAAATTTCAAAACACTGCTTAAAAGTAATATTATAAATACGTGTGTTATTATATCAATAGAATACCGACAAATTTGTATTTAATAAATTAAATATTATTCATAATTCTTGAATCTCTTAGCACATCTAAATAGCAAACCTAATATTTCGAATTACACCATTGATTTATGTTCACCTACGCAAGAAAGAATAATTCAAGCCCTGCGAAATGAAAAATTCTTCTGCGTCTCGCTTGAACTTGAAGCTTCCATTATTCAATTTGTCTTCTTATCCTGATTTACATGGAACCTGTTTCTTAAAAAAAGTCCTAATGAGTTTCCATTTGAAGAATGGCCGCTGCAATGAGAAAGATAATTAAGAGAAACGTAATGAGGACTATGAATGGTTTCTTCTCAAGGTTGTGGAAAAGGAATAAAAGAAAAAGAAGGGAAATGTTTATGGTGCCATTAATCTCACCATTTATATTTTCTAAGTATTTTATGGTAAACTTTGTGAGCTTGTCATCCTTTTCCTCTTAAAATTCAGCTGTGGAATAAATTACGGATTTACATGCCGACGAGGAAGTTCTATGTTCGGATTGTGTATTGGGAAGTACTTTTCTCTGGTTATACTTCCTTAGGTAGACAGTTTAATGGCTCTTAATTCTAGATCTGATAATTATATTCGTATGCACGAAGGTTTACAAAATCTTTAATATGTGCATGAATAAATTAAAGCTTTATGTGTTTTGCGTTTTCTTTATAGCCAGTGCGTATTTTACGTGTATTAGTTTAAGAAAATAAGAATATCAGATATCTCTTAAATTGCGGTGAACCTCACCGCCAGGTAACAGATTAATTATGTTATGTTGAAATGGGGGACGGCAATTTAAGAGTTTTCTGTATGTTGGTGAACTCAAGAATTGGAAAATATCGATGCACAATCAAGTACTTCCCAAGGGAGTCGCCTCATATTAGGATTCTAATCTCTATGAGATCACTTCAGAGGTCTGTGGACGTCGCAATTGAATGTCTATGGTAGACTAGGCCCAGAGGCGAACGGGAGGACGCAGTTCGTAAGCGCATTAGGGCGTTAATCTGAAAGTCCCGAGTTCGTATCTCGGTCCCGTCTCACATTTTTATTCACCATAACATTATTAATCAAAATAAGAATGTTTTCTTTTGTTTTACTGGCAGAATTACCTGGCATTAACCAGAATTTGAAAGAAAAAAAACTTAAAAGAATCATTACATTCTGGTATGTAAACACCTTTCAAAAGGTCTGTGTTTTAGCACATTTTTCCCGCCGTTACCCTGGGTTGAACTTGTACATTGATTGAAAATCTCGAGTCTCGTTGTCAGCGCGAAGTGAAGGTCACCGGGTATCCCCAACATATTTCGTTTATTATTCTTTCCGCGCGCAGACATTCAACTTTCCTTTCTTTATAAAATAATTATAATATTTATAATTAACGCTACATCAGTGATCATCTTGCTCAATTATTGGCTATTCAAGATAAATTAAAACCACTTAAAATATTCTAAAAACCAAAGATTTCATGAATTTAGGGTAATTTCTTTTTTTCGTTAATCTTTTATATTAATTTCTCATTGTTTTTAGTATTATATGTAACTTACGGCCTGAAGCAGACACAAATCACGAACAGAAATGTAGTGTATTCAAAACACACAAAAATATACTGCAATTGTTCGTGAAAAGGTCGTCATTTTATTTGTTTATAGGCGAAAACCGAGTTATCGCTGTATTGTGAGACCAGAATGGCGGAATTATAAATTTTTGGAAATGATCTGGGACCCTCGCTCAAACACAACACACACTTCGACTCTTCACTAGTCAACCATCTCCAATACATTGTCTGCAAACACTATTAACTCATTGGTTTGTAATCTTTGGTTTGTGACTCCGTTTAAACAAGTGTGTTTACTCATACCGTTTAGGGTGTGCATTTGCGTTGTGTATTTGTCAGAGTGTTTCCAGCCTAAATTGCTCAAAATAACAATTTTGTTTAAATTTTATACTTAGCTGCGGAATAGAAGTACCTTTAGGGATGTATTTGGTGCATTCTTCCCCAGTTCCAGTTAGAGGACATGGAAAGAAATATCAATATATCTTTAGTAGATTTTTATGATAAAGTCATAGTTGTCATATTTCAGAGAATGACAGTTATGGGATGACTAATCTATTTTCGGACGTTCTTCTGCCCGCTTACAAGTCACAGAAATCCTGTAATTGAAAGTTTGACGTATAGAACTACATAGAAACCCCAATGGGTGAACCCCCCAGGGGATTTACATCTAGTGAGTACGTGTTTGGCAAACAAGGGGCCCCGAGCTGAGTCTGGCATTACTTCCACTTGTGCTAGTCTCCTTCCTTTCTCTTTCCTGACCTCCCTTGGTCACCTCTTGTTCTTTTCGATCTCGACGCTATTAAGGCTAGGGTATCTTTCATTTTCCTCATCCCTTTCATTTTTTGTCCTACCCCTCATTTTTTGTCCCCCTTTATTCTTTGTCCCCCCTAATTTTTTGCCCCCCCATCCCATTTGATGTTTTGATTTATGTTGTGAGATATTTTTTGGTGTGTTGTAAATCAGGAGGTTTTTTTTTGTGGGTATAGTTGAGTCATTCGGCGAGTCCCACACGCGGGGAGAGTCATGTTGGCTCTCCCTAGTGCGTAACTGCATTTTCTCTACCTGTACAAGTTTTTAGGGCTCCAATGACCTTTGATGTAGACGAGCCGTAAAGCCTCACATTGGGTGAAAAGTAGAGATGTTTCACGAGAGGTAGAAAAAACGGTAAAAAATTCTTTTTTTTTATCGAAAATATTTCCTAATGAGATACGGGCGCTTCATTTGATACCTCGACTATAACAATTTTGCTAATAATATATGGTGATGTTTTTTACTGAATACTGCACCCGAGTTGTTGTATTTGAAAATGGGAAATGTAGCGTGCTATTGAAGCTTATCTACATGGAGCGAGAGGAGGTAGGAGTTGGGTGGTGGGGTATTGTTAGTAAGTGGTCCGGTTAGCTGGGTTTACCAACAACTTGTCTCACGTGAAGGGGTTAGTAGAAGTTGTTAATAAGTAGAAGTGGTTAGTTATTAATACTAGGTGGAGCTGGATAGAGAAAGGAAGGTTTTCAGTAGTCACAGCTATGGGAACTTGGACATTAATATGAAAAGCTACAAATTTTCTGGCTCCATCGGGAATCGAACCCGGATGACTTGGTGATGAGCGATAACACTACCACCTGTGCCTCCGGTGGTGCATAAAATAGAGTTAAATAAAATAGGGGGATTGATTAAACAGTAGCAAGATTTCTTTACGAAAACAAGGAAAGAACATAGTGGGTTTTATTTATAGTTGTTTTTTTTTGTACTTTGACGTATTTTTCACGTTTTAGTTCACTGGACGTATGCGTCGGGTTATCAAGCGATGATAACGTGAAACTAATTTGAGGCTACGAGCGCACAGGGTACAATAACGAAGCACATCGGCCTGTTTCACTGTCACAATATCTTTTCTTGTGATTTCTCTTGAAGTAGAGTTGAATTGAAGACTATTAAAAATGTTGGTGGAAAATATGTATGGGTATTTAAGTGAAACTGTATCTAAATTGGGTTATTATAATATCTGTAGATACATTTAAATTTATTTTAGACCTGCATGGTATGTATGGTTATACAAAACGGAATTTCTTAAAACTCCGGACTCGAATGAGGTGATTAATGTTATTCATGATACATGATGCATTGAAAATTGAAAATAAATAGTTCTGTTATAATGGTCGTTTAATTTGATAATTCAGTATTCAGAAAACCTCATGTTTTAAGCATCACATTACATTAATTTACACCGATTAATTATTTTGGTTCATCTCTCTAATATAGGGCGAAATATCGTACGAAGAATGAAATTTTATAATGATCTGATGGATGTTTACCATTGGTTATTGATTTACCAGTATGTTTTGGGAAAATACACCCTGGAAAGTTGGTGAAGAGCCATTGGTGTGTTAAGGGAGATTTACCAAGATGCACCATGTGATAGAAGCATTCAAACTACTGCAGAACTAGAATTTCAAATGTTTTCTATAGTCTACGATTTTCCATCTCAACTGTTCATTGCAGTCTATATAAATAGTTCTTTATAAATAATCCTGCACACAGAAGGAGTTTACTTTTTACTTTAAATTTCATGCTGAATGGAAATGTGTTGTGTAACGTATATACATTTTTTAATGGAATTTATATTTTTCAATGTACATTTTTTGGGCAACATGACCGATAATTTTCCCGTACTGTGAATTTTTTCTAGAAATCTGTATATTTTACCAAGATTTGACTTTGTTCGTAATTTGCCAGGATTGTTTGGTAAAGAATTTCGCTTTAGTTTTCTTAGAGTAGAATTGCGACAGTATTCCAAGTTAACACATAGATTTTTCTTTTGATTAACGAATTCGTTTATAATTAACCAACAGAATATAATTCACCAATACGCATACCCGCACAGTACACTGGGCAAAATAAATTCATTTTGAAATTAGGTCCCCTGGACCTAATTTGCAAAGAATTTTCGAATATTTTGTTAAAATTAAACCCTTTTTCGAGTCTTTTGTTCAAACCCTGGTCGACCGAACTAGGTGAGGTTTTCAGCTGGGATTTCTCTCTACGACTCTACACCAGTTTCGGTTAGGCATCATAAGTTCCGCGGGAACCATAACATCTCTCCTTCCCAATTCCCTCTACCAAGTCCAACGTTTAGGTGGAACACCAAACCTGATGGTCTGAACCTCGCCAAAAGGTATAAAATAAATAAATAAATTTAATTAAATATTATTATGCTGGGGCTGTAGTCGTCATTGTTTTAAAACCTACAGTTTTAATTTTAAATATATTTTGATTAGAACATTAAATTTTTCCTCTATTAGTGAAGTGTCTCATTCCTATCCCTTTAAAGATTTTCGCGAATGGTAAAAATCATTTCACGAAATTACGAAATGGGAACTTGTTCAATTTATGACTGAAAACGTATTTTACACAATTTAACTCGCAGTTTTGTTGTATTAATCGCCTGGGACAAAATGCATATTCGTGATCATTAATTTTTTTTACTCGCCGTTGTATGAAATGATTTCATTCAGTTGAACGTTTTATTTTTTCGGACTCGCGGACAAAGGAATTTAGTCGTAATACACGAAGGAGAAATTAAATGGCTAATTAAATTTCAACTGTGGAATATTGTTAGTATTTTATTGGAAATTACCGCACATTCGTTCCGAATTTGCATATATTTCCCTAAAATGTCTTTATTCGAAACGGTTACATCATATTTTGAACGCTATTCTTTATTTCCATAGCACGTAGATGATGCACATTTCATGTCAGTTTGATGCACTATCATTTTTTTAGTGCAACCAATGGTATATTTACATCATCATTCCGCAACCTATAAATTTCTTTCTTCTATTGCTGGAGAAACAATAATTATTGTAATTATATTGTAATTGAAGATAAAAATATTTTTTGTTTAAGTCGTACCAACTGTATCTATAAAGTGATAATTTTAATACGAGAAGATACGATTTGATAAGCAATATTCTACGTCGATAATAACACATTGCTTAACTTTAAAACACTGACAAGGATATGTGTCAATATTACAGACAATCAATTACTATGTATTTTCTGTTTTCACTTCATTTAACGCTTACGTGAAATGAAAACAGAAAATACATAGTAATTGATTGTCTGTAATATTGACACATATCCTTGTCAGTGTTTTAAAGTGATCTTCTAATAGACAGTCAGAAATAATCTCAAGTTGATATATTGCTTAAACTTTTGCGCCACCTTTCGTATACATTTGTATGTCATCTGTTTCGTATACAAATATACAATTTTATATCTGTGCGTGTTGAGAGTTGTGGGGCAGAAAAATATCTGCTGATATAATTATACACGCCGGTTTGTAATAATTGAAGTAAAAAAATAAAAATGAGACAAAAGAATTGAAATAATTATTTATTGTCCAAAAAGCAGTTGCAAACGGTGTGTGCCCCCGTGGAGGACAATAAACTAATTTACTCTCCGGAAGCAAGCGAAGGACCATCTCATCAATTCCTACAAAGAGTCTAAGGCAGTTACAAGGTAGTGACAGTATTTGTAATTGAATTTAATCGAACTAATCCTACAGTGGATGGCAGAAAATCAATCTGTACTAAAGTTGATTCCTGCGACCGGAAATGGAGTCCATAGAATGAGTACAATGCTAGTGAAGATATTTCTGTTTTCCAGCTCCGTGGACGAAATTCATGAACAAGCGATATCGTTCTCTTCACAGATCTGTGGCTGAGAATAATGCGAAACGTTGCTTGCACCCAAATGCTTTGTAGTCCGCCTGCGCCTTTCGGAGCATTTGCCGAACACGAAATATACGAAATGCCGCGATGTGAAAGCGACGCCTTCTACTGGATTCGAGCAGGGATGTCCAAAGGAGCCTTTGACCGCCTCTACACCAGGCGTTCTCAACCTACTATTGGAATTTTTTATAGACACCTCTCTTTTAACAGCTGAGAACAACAAAAATCGTAGAAAAATGTTTAAAAAAATATTGAATTTGTAATTTTCTTTACTAGTAAAAAACTTTGTTTTATGAATGAAAATTAATTTTTTTTTAAACAAGAAGTGTATGAAAAACTTAATATTTTTACGGTTTTCGCCGATACGTCAACTTTTATTAATTTTTATAAAATAAACTAACAGTGACAAAAATAATTCTTATACAGGGAATAATCACTATTGTGTTTGTGACAATATTAACTAATTTCAAGCTTCCATTTGCGACGTATAATAAATTACTAATTTTAATATTCAAACGCTGCTAAAACGACCAGATTCATTACTAAGGAATCAAATTGTCGGAATATACTGTCGCACTCAGAAAAAATGAATCAGATCATATTATAATTGAATAAAAATATTTAAAACTATTTACACAACCTCCTGCAAGTGATTAATGAAACCAAGTTTTGAATGAGCGGCGATGCTGTATTCAGGCAACAGACTGAACTCCCCAGTTGACGAAGTCATACCAGTCAGCAGAGGCGGATCTATAGGGGGGGGGGTGGCGACTAAGGGGGCTATGCCAGCCCCCGTTGGACCTGAACTCTTGACAGATAAAATTGAAGTGGATAAATGGCATGCTTCGTAAAGATAATACCAGATTAATAATTGTTATTAGTTAGAATTGTTATTGTTATTAAAAATACCAAATAAAAAATTAATGATACCATATTAATAACAAATAAATAATTGTTGTTATTAACAATACTATATTGTTAATTATTTATTTCATACATTTTATTTGAAGGTAATATTTATAAAATTTGTGTTCTAACACCATAATTTTTTGTACAAAAATGTTCCCTGGTTAGTCCACCTCTTGATTACGGTCTAGATCCGCCACTGCCAAACAGTGGGATGATACTCCCAGCTACAACTATTAGAAATGGGGGGTGTATAATTAAAAAAAAACCTATAATGGTGCTCGTGACCACCATGGTGCACTTAAAAGAGTGTCTCCGAGTTAATATAATAATTTGTTGATTCATACATGAATTAAAATGTCACTTTTTCATGAAGTAACTTTATACTTACAGCATATGTCTCTATTTCACTTTTTATAGTACATATTTTTTATACTGATAAACGTTTCTATTTTTGCAGGTAAGACGAATTCCAATCCAGTGATAACTTCCTTCACAGGTATTGAACAAAATATTTCGTATTTTAATATATTTGGATTTCAAATGGATTCTGCGAATTAACTAAAAGTAATCCTGTGTTTCTTGGATCACATCTATTTGTTTTTTACTTTGTTTTTTATTATATATCAAAGAAGTATTCTAAACTCACAATATGTGTGCACTTAAACTTTTTGCGGAATGTGTCAATAATTGTAAAATACTTCATTATATTGTCTATATTTCGTACTTTAAGATTTGCCTTCTCTAAAAATGAAGAAAGAGAAATTTCTAGAAATATTACATCATTCATCACTTAATCTCTTATCGCCTTGTAAATGTTAAACGTCCTGAAGACGGAGGAATGGCTTCCGGAATGGTTGCGCGCTACACAGTTTTCAGAAATCGATGTGTGTCTCAAGAGATACATAGAAATATTCAAATGAATATTAGACCAAACCTTTAATAATAATAATAATAATAATAATAATAATAATAATAATAATAAATTTATTGTCAAAAAACAGTACAAACTGCGTATGACCACGTGAAGGACAATAAACTAATTTACTCTCCGGAAGCAAGCAAGGGACCATCCCATCAATTCCGATCAAGGGCCCTAAGGCAGAGGCGGATTCAAAAATTTCAGCAAAAGTTCCTAGATAAGATAAAAAGTTAGCTGCGAGTTATAATACTAATAGAATGTCAATATGTTTGTAATTTAACGCAAATATGTTTGTAAACTGAGTCAAGAAATCAAGGCTTCTACTTGTTGTCGTGCGATTGTGAAAGATTTTGTCACGCTAATGGGCCTGCGAATGGATATTTGAACTTTAAAGTCGCTAGATTTGTGAACTGAATTCTCATTTCTAGGGAACTTCTGAGGACACTACTTCCCTTTCGTCCTATGTGTCGCCTTTCTTTCGAATAATTGAAAGGAACCAAATTTTATCCACACGTTACATATAATACCTTTAAACATATACGTCTGCTTTAACAAAATCCATGTATTCGAGATTTTGATAAAGGGTACAATAATATTCTCTTGAATCATAAAATGTCCACTATAAAATACAGAGACGTAGCAGAAATGTTCAAATTATTTTGAGATTTGTATACAAAATCGATATATTGAGACTAGGCAATTGATTACTACGCAGGTATTTCAATTAAAATTTGCTATGTTTTATACATTGGTTGGTTCCAAACGAAGCTTTATTAATCATTACATTTTCATTTTTTAAATGTAATTCATTGTACGGCGTGTATATTAAACCACATGTATTCACACTAACATTTTTATGGTATAATATCAATTTAATATTTTTTGGTTTATGTTGCAGAAGATTTAATTTTACTGCCTTTTTCTTAAGTATATGTTCAATTCTTTTAGGAACATTATTTGTAAAAATGTGCTTACCGTTTGTACCAATAAGGAAAATATATGTATAAGGAAAGTATTGCAATCGGTCGAAGAGATCTCTTCGTATCTTTACGAATTGGCTTCTGGTGACTTAATTTCCAAATTTTAGCATTGACGTCTAATATGTATGTGTGCTTGTTAATAATTATGTTTCCCGATAACTCAGGAACAAATTGATGCATCGTCATCAAACTTGAGAATGTACTTAGAGTTCATTTTGAATAGAAACCTATTTCTGACTTCATTTACACATCGCTCTCCTCTTCCATCTTCTAAAAATGAAATATTTTGAAAATATGAATAGAAACATTTTTCTTGTTCAGTAAATTCTGTGGTAATTGCTAAACACCATTACCGTACGTCGCAGGGTTTCCGAGTGACGGCGAAAATTCATTACGAAAAAATTCGTATCATTAGTATTAAATCTTAAACCTTGTTGGCCCATTTTTTTAGTTCGGCCTATGAGGTAAATCCGAAGAGTTCAATGTGGAAGATAATTCAGGCAAACAGGCAGACAAATTGTGAGATTTTTTTCTTTTCTGTAAAAGATTTTTCATTCTCCTCATTTTTATATCAGTGTAAGCGTCTTGCTTTTATCGTCTTAAAATTCTAATTGGAAAGTTGAGTGGTACACACACACACACACTATATATATATATATATATATATATATATATATATATATATATATATATATATATATATATATATATAGTGTGTGTGTGTGTGT